>VYZT01007675.1:1680-27648 GCA_013400735.1 Pomatostomus ruficeps | reverse complement strand
TTTTTTTTTTTTTTTTTTTGCGTGTGTGTTTTACCTTAAGAGTGAGAATTTCGGGCTCGCAGCTCTTGGTTGAGCACACGGAGGAACCTCCTGAGCTCTGGGTAACAAAAATTCCCAGGCTGCTGGAGATGGAGAAGCTTCAGCACTGACAGATTGGGTGGGTGATGAAACTGTCCCAGCATTAAATTTGAGATAAAGATCATCGCAGAGTGCACACGGATCAATCCTCTCCGTAAATTGCTTTAATTAGGAGGGAAGGTGGTGCAGTTATTAAGGTGTGAGCACGGGGCCGAGGGTTGGGGGAGCTTTGCTTTGCCTCAGTTTCCCACCTGTGAAGTGGGAATAACATCCCCATTCGTGGAAAGAGCAGGGAATTGAGGACAAAGCTGTTGACACGCGGGTGATGGATTGGGGATGGATGAGCTGTATTTGGGATAAACTGCTGATGGATCACTGGGAGAGCTGCAAGGATGCACAAATTATCTCTGCCTACAACCAGATACCTGTCAGTGGTTATGAAAACCTCACTCCCAGGTCGCTGTGGCACCCACAAACACAATTTCGGGTGAGGGAGGCTTCACTTCTATTTCTATTCAGGAATTTCCCCACTTCACCCATAAATTTTCTCCTTTTAATCTTTGGAACAACACCAAACGCCGCTGTTTGCTGCACTTCCATTCAAGTCTTGTCTGATCTCTGGGGAGTTTTTTTGTTTTCAACATTTCAACTCACTCGTAGTAAACAGGGCAGGTGGTGAGAAGCTGGAAATTTCCTTTTCTCCCTCCTGGGTCAATTCCATTTGTTCCTGATTCACCCAATGCCCCGGCTGAGGGTTGGATCAATGAGACACGAGCAAGAATGTCAGGACAGGATGTCCCACGTGCTTAAACATGTGGTTAAATGTTTGGCTCAAGCTGAGTTTTCATAAGGATTTAGACTTAATCCAAGGAAAATGAGCAATCCCACGCATGACCCAGGTTTCCCTGTGTTAGGTGCTGCCACATCCGACCCTGCTCTGAAGTTTTTTAAAACTTCCACCATTTAAAAACATGAAAATCTCTGAGAATTTTAATAAATAAATAAATGAGCAAACCAGAACCAAAACCAACCAAACCCCTCGCAGGTAAAACTTCCAATAAATCTGCGTTCAGCTCTACCAACGATAATTATAATTTCATTCAATACTTGTTTACTGAGGGTGGTATTTACGCATATCAGTTGCTAAATTGACAAAGGGATGCTTTAGCAGCAGAACACAAATTTGGGAGTGCAGAAGGAAGGCTTGGTCCCAAATCTATTCCAGAGCAAGAGATTTCCAATAAAAAGACCTCCAGGAAACCTCTGCCTCTCTCAGGAGGAGCTGACTCGAAAGGGAGCCCAAGCAGGAGGACAAAACCATACCCTGAGTTAGGGAATGACAGCAGGGAGGTGGCACAGCTGCACAATGTGAATATTTAACGTATTTTCACCCATCCTTTCTATTTCAGCATCTCCTTTAATGACGGCCAACAGGAAAAATCCGGGAGAAAGCACAAGGAGGAAGCCCAGATGAGCCCAGGGAAGGCTCAGCCCGTGGCTGCCTCAGATTTGGCACTCGCAGAGCTGAAGGCAAAAGTCCTGAGTGGATTTTTCCTTCAGGAGAATCACACAAACACGGCCCAGATTAGATCCCCGAGCCCATTTATTCACTTTAAACTTTTGCATTCACCCACTGTTGCACGTGGTTTGGGCATTATTAGGCTCTACTTTTATCAGCCCCCCTTTAAAACCACTCGGGAGCTCCTGTTTGTGGGGGTTTTTTTAGGATATGTGGAAAGAAACCACCGGGGCAGCCAAATCAAACCTCTAAATTTGAGAATATCATCCTTTAGGTTGTGTTTTCTGCTGTTTCTCCTCTTTTTTACAGTGAAAGGTAAGGAACTGAGGTCAGGCTGTTCCTTGGGAGAACAGGCTGTCCTCACCCGGAGCTCAGCTCCTCAAGGTTGGGAAATAAAAGGTATTTTGCCCGTTCCCTCCATGGTATGTGGGTCACTTCGACATGCTGTGAGTGCAATCAGTATTTCCTGGAAAGAGCTGGCTTTGGGTAGAGTAAATCAGGGTCCTGGTCATGTTTTTACAGCCTGAGCCTCGTGTGGCTTTTGGATGCCCGGTGCAGATGAGATCAACTTGGTGCGCAACCGAGATTGGGGATTTGATCAAAGTGACGAGATAAGAACCCCAAAGGGCAACTTTATGGCTCTGCTGCTGATAAGGTGGCAGAGCAGGGGCTAATCTAGATACCAGCATAATTGATAATAACCTTGGAGCTTCTGGGAGCTGTTTAATGACCCAGGAATCCGGGGAATGCTGCTGCGTGGCAGAATTCCTGCCACGGGCCTGACACAATTCCCACCTGGGGCTCTGAGAGGAGGCACTGGGTCAATACCGAGCAAAAGGATTGCTTCAGCCCCAAAAGTTGCGTGCCTGAGATCTCAGCCCCTCGTGCACCTGGGATGCCACATCACAAAGGTGAGGGAAAACCGTGCATCTCCCTCGGATAGTTCAGCACCTGGGAGACGATCCAAATGCACGGGGCAGCTCGCATCGGGGAGCTCGGGAGTCACACCTCGGCCCGGAATCAAACAGATTCCAGGAGCTATGGGAAAACACGCAAACAGCGACTTCCAGCCGAGACAAGTCCGGCACGGCTCCACGGCGGGGTGGAGGCTCCGCGTTTTGAGTCACTGAGTGGAGTTACTGCCTGAGGACCACCAGGGTCCCCGTGTAATGAGCCACGAAGGCCAGGCAGGGCTGGGAGGAGGAGTGGAGAGGATCTCAGGGATGGGAAATGTGAGATCCCACTCCCCAGCTTGTCTCAGCTGGAAGGAGCTCACCACGGACAGAATTCATCCCGGCGCTGTCCTTCCCGTACAAATCTAACCCCGAGGGGTTTTGGAGCAGCACCGTGGCAGCTCTGCTGGAATTCAGGGATCTCTGTCAGCTCCCAGGGAAGACAGGCCCTCAGGAGGGCTCAAACTGCACTGCTGGGCTTTCAAAAAGCCAGGATTCAGGTCCTTAACAGCGTTTAGCAGCCAGTCTGTCCCTAAAGATACCAACCCCACCCTGGCTGGGATGACAAAACCCTTCCTCCTCTCTCCCAGCTGCATTGACACAGGGATCTGATGGCAGCTCCGCAGCCAAGACCTCATCTCATACTCCTGGAGACCCCAAAAATGAGTTCACAAGTTCCACATGCCCTTCCTCCATCAGTCTCTTGTCAGGCCAAGCAATAAACACTCTTTGCCACATAAATGCACATTTTTGACCATTTCCTGTGAGGAGCCTCTTCTCAAACACCAAACATTTGATTATGGAACTTGCTGGTTTCTTCTCAAACACCAAACATTTGATTATGGAACTCGCTGGTTTCTTCTCAAACACCAAACCTTTGATTATGGAACTTGCTGGTTTCTTCTCAAACACCAAACCTTTGATTAAGGAGTGTGCTGGTTTCTCCTCCAACACCAAACCTTTGATTAAGGAGCGTGCTGGTCTCTTATCAGCAGGGTGCTAAAGGGAGAAGCGGCACAGTCCTTAAACAATATTGATCCTGAGAGCTTTTTACATCTATTGTGGGCACAGCTCTTTCACACCCTTTAATAACAGGGAGTTGAGAAATGACCACCTCACACGCTGAGGGTGTGCCCAAAGGAGGGGAATATCCCTGTCCTGCTCCTCTAAGTGACACCAGATCAATTCTTCACTTCACCCTCACTCAGGAAAATCTAAAGAAAAGCACTGAGCTGAGCTTAGAGGCTCTGACAAATAATTACCCCTTCTCAGGCCCTCAGGAACTTCTCAAAAGCTCATTCACAGCTCAGGTAGGACCCATCTCACCGAACATAAAGCACCTAAAATGTAGTTACCTAAACACAGCCTGACCTTTTCACCCAGTTCCTGCTAGATCTGGTGAAAGGAAAAGTATTTTCAGGCAGCAACTCCACCGTATCTCAGTTATAAGAACCTGAGTGAGAAAAATTCCCATTTGTGGAATCACGCAGCATTCCAGGTGGGGGTTCCTGGGGGCAGAGCAGGGAGGAAGCATCACCTCCCTCACCGGTGTGGACGCAGCCCTGGATTTCACATGGTCAGGGAATGTCCAGCCTCTCACCCTCCAGCACCCCCAAATTCATCTCCCCAGAGCTGCTCTCAATCCCTCCATCCCCAGCCTGGATTGATCCCAGGGTTTTCCCAGCTCTAGGAACTTGCACCGGCCTTGCTGAACATCCCATGGGCCACCTCTGGAGCTTGCCCAGGTCCCTGTGGATGTCACCCTTTCCCTCCCTCGTGCCACCCTCGTGCTCAGCTTGGTGTTATGAGCAGAGAGTGCCCTGGATCCCACTGTCCCTGTCACTGACAAAGGAATTAAACAGCACTGGACACAACCCAAACCCCCGAGGGACCCCGAGGGTCACCAGTCTCCATATGGACACTGAGCCACTGCCCGCCACCCTCTGGATGTGACCATCCCATGAATCCCTCACCACTAAACACTCCACCCATCAATCCATGCCTCTCCAGTTTCGAGGGAAGGATGTTGTGGGCATGGAATACAGTTCCTGATCAGGTTAGAAGATGCATTTCGTGATTAACTTGAAGGCACTCAAACATGGTCGCAGCAAATTATTGCAGTCAATGAGAAATTATAATTGTACAGTTTGTTATCCCTGGCACACAAAGTCACAAATTGGTAATTTCACCATTTTTTATCTCAGCAAGTGAATGTGCAAGCCCTGGTGCTGAGGCACAGAAAATGCCTAGAGAGTCCATCCAGTCATATCCTGAATCCCAACCCTTCCATTGTGTCTCCTGTGCCTTTGGATTCTGCATTCAAATGTGGTCACAGCAAATTATTGCAGCCAGTGGGAAGTTATAATTGTACAGTTTGTTATCCCTGGCACACAAAGTCACAAATTGGTAATTTCACCATTTTTTATCTCAGCAAGTGAATGTGCAAGCCCTGGTGCTGAGGCACAGAAAATGCCTAGAGAGTCCATCTGGTCATAGCCTGAATCCCAGCCCTTCCACTGCCTCTCCCGTGCCTTTGGATCCTGCGATGGCTTCACCAAAGTCAGGGCAGCTCTGCAGATTCTCACCAGGTGAAGATCAACCCTCACTGAATTCCAGCAAAATGTCACTCATTTGGTTCCACCCAGCATAAAACAGAACCCTCCATCACACATTCCCATGGTCCTGCCTGGGATCATGTTGAATAAATCAAATGTTGATACCTCCATCATTTTAACCCCGTTCCTCTACACTCTGACATTCTCAAGCATCCAGGCAAAGTCATTTTCTCTGATATTTAACTGATCTCCCCCTTTCTTTCCCTCTCCAAGTTACGCTCCTGGTACCCTGCGGAACAATCCCTCCTCGCTTTCCTTTCCTACGTACACCTGACGATGGTTTGGGAGCTGTTATCCTATCGCTCTTTGGCCCGGGTTAGCACTCAGAGCTAATCTTTGCTCATCAGCATCAGTCCTTCCAGCCCTCTGGCTCTTTGACCGCCCTCCAGTTTGTCAATGCCTCCCTGGCACGAGCGCAGCCTGGAACCCGGCGGTCCAGGTGCTCTCGCTCCGGAGCCGTTTCACCCCATGGGCTCCGTTCCCGGGCTCGCCGCGCCGGCTCACGCGGGTTCGCCTCGCCTGTCACCTCTCATTTCACACTCGGGCTGAGGGGTGCGTGCCTGTGCAGAGCCCGTCCCCTCCCGTGGATCCGTGGGGAGTTGTGCGCGTCGGCATGGCAACGCTTTTCACAAACGTGGGGGCCGGGGCTCTGCCTCCCTCTGTTTACTCACCAAGGTGACGAGAAGCGAGGTATTGGCACACAATGAATGAGATCAAGTAATTCACAAGTCGCTGCCTGCCAGCGGAGCTGCTGCAACTGTCCATGCGTGCGCTCCGAGCCTCCACCAACACGGGGAGGCTTAAATCTCTTCCTTTGCCCTCGACATTGGATTAGGTTGAGGTCATGCACAGGTGCTGCAGCGCTGTGAACGTGTCAAGCCACAGCAGCTCCGCTGCAATCAGTCATCTGAGGGTGATGCGTTTTTGTATCACCAAGGAAGTTCAGTGCTTTGATAACCTGACCGCCTTCAGCGCAGCTGCTGCTGGTAGCAAATTGAAGATTATCCCGCGTAACGCCGCAACTCATCCTTCTAGGTAAGACAAACATCTTAATTTTCTTCCCCAACAACAATCAGGCCCAGATCTAAATCGGTGCTACTCGATTACTCTTGAAAGTGAAAGCTACTTAAAGTCAATTTACCATCGGTGGCTGGCAGTAGGCTACCAGCGTCTGGAAACCGTGGGCTTCCTTCGTCTCCACACATCAAAGTGAGCTTCTGCTTCCCTGAGCATTGATCCAAACCAGCTGAACCAAAGCACAGGAGCGTGGTTCATTCTTTTCCTTCCGTATTTCCTCCTTGCCCAGGGAAGTGGTGGATGCCCCAGCCCTGGAAGTTCTCAAGGCCAGGCTGGAAAGGCCTTGAGCAGCCTGGCCCAGTGGGAGGTGTCCCTGCCCATGGCAGGAGGCTGGGACTGAATGAACCTTGAGATCCGTTCCAACCCCTTAACGTTCTAGAATTCCCTAATTCTGTATTTCCTCCCACTGTCTCCATGATCAACAACTCCCTGGGATGGTCAAGAGTTCCATGGCCAGGCTAGCAGAGCTCTCAGCCATCATTCCCGTTATTCCCAGGATAAATCCTCATTGCTGCCCATAATTGAGCTGACCTTACTTTACGTAACCCCACCTTCACTCGGGAAGCAGACATTCCAAAGCAAACCTCCCAGCAGCTGCCTTTTGGGAGAATTTCTATGTGCCTGCTTGAAATTCTCCGGATATTTTTTTTCCCCCCTCAGTTTATCACACGTTGAATTCTCCGGCTGGAATTCAGCACAGGTGTGTTGAGTACCACTGGAGGTGTTTTCCAGCACCCACCCGGCTCCAGCCTGCCTCCCTCAAGCACGTGGATTCCTCAGGTGACACAAAATATCCCAAATGGCACTGCACACCCCTGCAGACACAGCCACGGGGAACCTTAAACCTCCATGGATTCCTCAGGTGACACAAAATATCCCAAATGGCACTGCACACCCCTGCAGACACAGCCCCAGGGAACCTTAAACCTCCACTGGCCTGGATCACTCACTGGGCACTGAGAGTGCAGAAAGCCAGATGAAAATATCCGGATCTGAAGCCCAGGAATCAATTCAATTACCTAAATATTTCCTAAATATTTCCACGTGGAAAACCCCACATGAGATATTCACACAAGACAAGATCATGTGGGAAAGCTGCTCATGGACTCCAGGGAAATTTCAAATGGCTTTGGACACTTAAGTTTGGCCAAATGAATCAAACTTTCAGTGAGGTTATCACTGTCCAGTTCAGAAATTCCCTGTTTGCACAGGAATAAAGTCCTCCTCCTTCTCCTTGCTTAGGACTAGAAATTAGGAATCCCAAAAGTGAGATTAGGAATTCCAAAAGTGAGATTAGGAATTCCAAAAGTGTGATTAGGAATCCCAAAAGTGAGGTTGAAAAAGGCTATTTGTGAGAGGGAAAGGAAACTGGAAAAGGTGATCTGAGTTAGGGAACGGAAACCTGCAGCATTGTACAGGCTATTGAAAGATACTGATTTAAAAGGGTAAATCAGTGCTCGGGCCATTATTTCTACAGCTGGAAGCCTCTTCATTCATCTCCTGCACACTCAGTGTCTTGGAACTTGACCAGTTCCACGATTTTGGCGCGCATGAAGGCAGGAATTGCACCCTGCAGAGGATTTCCAGTTCTCTGAGTCATCGTGAACACCTATAAAACGTCGAGAAATCGCTAATGATTTACCTACACGGGGCAGCGTCGCAGAGCAACCAGGAGCGGAGGCGCATTCCTACCGACTCCTCACGAACCCTGACACACAAACAGCCAGCGGCGTTTGAATGACCCACACCAAACATCTCAAAGGAACTCGTTCTCTTCTGAAAGTTGCTCCACACTTTGGCCACAGTTTCTGAGATACTGGCAGCTCTGACGCGGGATTTTTGGGAGGCCTGAGCCTTTTTGAGGAGAAGGTGGAGGCTCCTTGGATGGCACCAGATCCTCATCATTGACAAAATTGTAATGGGAAGTGGGATCCGTTTGTCCAGCTGGTGGCCTCTGGCAGGCAGGGAGTGGTGTCCATCTCAGGGAGCCACCCAGCTTTCCCTCTCAGCAACGAAGAGATCGAGAAATACCATTTGAGGGCACAGTTCAAGGTGCTTTCACCCCGTTTTTTTTAACATTTTTAAGGTGAGACTCATGTCTCGCTACAATCACGCATTTCTCCTCCTTATCAACCCCAGAGGAGACAGGAGGAGACGTCTCTGTTGCAGATGTCAGAGCGTGGACGTCCCGGAGCGCGTCCCGAAGGAATCGGCGCTCCGACACGGCCGCGCGACAAATCCCCGTCTCCTCCACCCAGGGCTCAAGCTCATGGTCAAGCGAGCGGAGCTCGAATTACTGCCTGGTGCTCCTTGACCCACAGCAATCCTACACATGTGAATCCCTAGCCTACAGCGAACGCTGGCGAACGTGATTTAAATTAACCCTTTTTTATTGTGGGTAAGCAAAGCCTAATTACCCCGCTCGCTGCAGGCGAGCCGTGAGCGCGCAGACAGCCACCGAGGGTCAGCCGATGTGTGGCAACTTGTTGCGCCGCAGAAACTCGATCGGGAGTTTAATTTGCTGGAACTTCCACACGCAGACAAACCCTTAGCCCTGGATTCTAATTTCTCCTCAAGCCTCGGGCAGTACAAAATTGCCTGAAAGTCGTGTTAAGGAGAGGGAAGAGGTCACGGTGATGCCCCTCCGTGCTGGGAGGTGCCACGGCATGGTGGACGTCAGTATTGCTCCAAACCCCTCCATTTTGTACAAATCTAACAGTGGGAATGATAAAAAAAACCCCTAAATTCCTTAATCTTACTCCAGATTAAAGCATTAAGAGCTGATTGTTTCTCCAGAGGCAGCCAGCATCCCTTATAACAGAGCCATGCCAAATAAAAAACAATAAAAGGCATTTATTTCTCACAAATAAATCAGTTTTTAGGTAGGTTAATAGGAATTTTCCTTCTGAGGCAGGAAACAACAAATAAATGTCACTGAAGGTCCTTAGCCATAGGTACCGTGATAGTCCTGTCAGGTCTAAATCACAAACTTGACCTCTTTGTCGTTAGAAGAGACAATTTTCAAGAGAGACGCTGAGAATTTTATTGTTCTGCTGCCAGGACAGAGAGATCAGCAGCGTTACGGCCGTAAGCAGAGTCCTGCTCACCTGGCCAGCCTGGGAGCACAGGAACCTTTAATTCCCAGAGCTCCAGTGATCCACAGGGTCCACAGGACACTCCTGAAATTATCTACTCCAGGTACCCTCGAAGTGACAAATTCCCAGCCAGACACTTGGATTACATGAAGCGTTTTTTTTCCAGTTTGGAAGTGAAATGGGAACCAGTGATGGTTCACTGAAACCCAGCTAAATTCAGAAGTAGACCTGCAGTGTGGTGAAGCTGATGAATCCCCGACTGGCCAAATCCATCAAGAGAAAGGATGGATTCTGCCACCCTGCTGACAGCCTCAAGCTCTCAGCTGAAAGCTCTTCCCAAAAAAAATATATTTCAGCTCAGTTTTTTTGTGAATAGGGGAAAATGTGGTGGAATCGTCATTGCAATCCTAAAAAATTAGCCCACAGACCTTTACATCCCAGACCCACTCTCAAATGGGTCGAACTATCCATCACCAGTGCTGGAATTTCCTGGGATGGGACTCAGTTCAGAGACTGAGACAATCACAGGTGTCTGCACTCAAAAATGTCCTTCTGCCTTTACTGGATCACAGTACACAGAATATTTGGCAATTAAACCTTGTCCATGCAGGACTGCAGGGGACCTCAGTCACCTCTGGGATCAAACTCTCGATATTTATAAGAAAACCCTGGAAATCTGGACCAGCTAAAGAGCTGAGCGTGCTACTCCCACCATTCCCTGTGACTTCCTAAATAAATCACGGATTGCGCTGCACCAACAAATGAAGGGGTTTCTTCAATCCAAGGGGAAACACCATGCAAAGAGCAGGAGAGCAAAGGGAAAGGTGGTCAGACACTTTGGAGTTATAGGAAAGTAGGTGGATGCTTCAATCAGAGAAAAATGAGGTCAGTTCTGTCTAAATTTTGCAGAGCTGGAATTTTGTTCACTTAGAAACTCGGTCGTATTCATTTTTGCCATAATGGTAAGAATGGGATCATCATCATCATCAAAATCAAGTTGCTGTGGAACTCTGGAGGTCACTGGAGACCAGACCACGCTCTGCAAAGCCACGTGAGTTGTGGTGATGTCCCTCGTTTGCTCAGGATGCTCTGGGGTAACCTCCCTGTTTCCAGGTTCCTTCCTCTGAACACACAAAATCCTAAAATTAAACACCGAGGTTTGCTCTCGTGAAATCGGTCTGGAGACAGGGACTTTCTCCCTGGAGAGGTCTCCTGTTGCTTTGACTTGCAGTGTTCAGTGTTTTCTTGTGAGATTTTCTCTCTCATGGCCATGACTTGTTTTCTCTCTATTATCTATGTTTTCCTAAATTGTATCTGTGTTTACGAATTCCGGTATACCGGATGGAGAAATATGATTGACAAATACTTTGACCAAGTAGATTATGAGAAGTAGTAATTTCTACCTCCAATCCACAGTGATGTGTGAAAACATATAAATAAAGTCGGAGGGCTCTGCCCTCTCTCTTCCTGCTCTCTCTCCTGCTGCGTCTGTGTGTGTTCTTGTGTAGCTCTCCTTTAAACCCTCGGCCTGGCAGGCCTGCCTAGAAAGTACCATAGTCTCCAGCAGAGCAGAGCAAGAAGGAAGCTTCCAGAGCGTGGTTAGAACGTTCCCTGGAGCCAGGGCTGCTGGAGGAGCAGCACAATTAGATTTTGGGAGGACCAGCAAACTTCTCAAGCCGTGGCTCTGTTCTCCCATCACTTCCTCAGCCACAAGGAGCTCAGGGTTCATCTCTGTGCTGTAATATCGTCAGCGTGACCTTTGTCACCTGCTGTCCCCATCCTCCAGGCGATGGAGCTGCACCACTTCACACCATTCCAGCCTTAAACAGGTTCTCAAGGCTGCAGGACTTCAATAGATTTGAAAATAAACAAAAAAAACCCCCTCTGGATTCACCAGGACTGGAATTTCACACGTGCTCATGGCAGAAACCAGCGCTCAATGGAGTTCCCCTAATCTCCCTGGAACACCCGAAGGTTCCGGAATCCAGCTGATGATATCACCCAGAACCTCTCTGACCTCATAACAGAATCATCAGGGCCCCAAAAAGGGCAACTTGCTCTGTCCTGAGAGAGATGTCAAGAATAGATGGGCTGAGTTGCCTTCTGAGGGAGTCAGTCCCTAAAAAAGGGTTCTACGTGGAAGAGATAACCCAGATGTTTAATTCTGGGTGACAAAACTTTGCCACGGTGAATCACATCCTTCTCCTGAGCCACGGACACACAGAGAAAATATCCAACAGCGAGTTCAGACAGAGAGGTTTTACATTCACATCTCAGCATGGTCTTAAACTAAAAGAGAAGAGATTTAGATGGGATATTGGGAAGAAATGAGGGTGGGGAGGCCGTGGTAGGTTTTCCAGAGAGGCTGTGGCTGCCCCTGGATCCCTGGAAGTGTTCAAAGCCAGGTTGGATGGGGTTTGGAACAACCTGGGATGGTGGAGGGTGTTCCTGCCACAGCAGGGGATGGGAATGAGACAATCTCTGAGATCCCTTCCAATTAAACCCCTTCTGTGGTTCCATTATTTCCATGATTCCGGAGTTAACAAACACTGGGTTAACAAACTCAATATTTCTGCAAACGCTGTCAAAGTTCTGCCAACTTTGCCAGCCACAAACCACAAACTGCCCTCCGAAGGAGGCAGAGATAAAAAACTGCTACGATTTTCTCTACCCGGTCTCGGCTGTCCCCATCACAGCCATAAATGGTTATTACCAGGCTGCTGACAATGCTCCGGCCCTAAAGAAAAACGGGAATTAGCAGACCTGAGGTCACCAACCCTTTCCCAGAGTGGCCAGAACCAGCTGCTCCAGAAAAAAACTGGAAGTGCCCTGCACAGTTGATGTAAACATAATTTTCTCGCAAAAATCTTATTCTGGTCTTCATTAGCCGGATATCACCTCAACCCCAGAAATAAAAGTCCCAAAACGCTCTTTGTTATTAACTATGGCAATCCCGAATATTTGCAACAACTCTGCAAACATTGCCTGGAAAAAAATGTATTGAAAAATACTGTGTTGGAAGAGTTCTGAGAAGATTTGGGTCTTTTACCTCTTTTCTCTGGGCAAAACCAACCAGGAAGGTCAAGGCCCTGACAAACACCTCAGGTTTCTCATCAGCCTCTCTTAAAATAGGGCTAAAAACCTCCCAGACACCAACTGGCATCACATCAATGATATTTTCGGGGTGTTCAGGCACCCAGTCATCCCTCCCAGCTTTACCTGTCTAAAAGGGAGGTGTTTGGGCTGTTTCTGGAGTGGATGGAGAAAGATAGGCAGCTCCAGACAGTGATTCATCACATCCACCGGAGAGATCCCAATCGCAGGAAGGATGAATCGCCCTCCGAAAGTGCCCAACTTTCTAAGATGGTTGGCTCAGATAGTTGAGCATTCCACGGCTAAAATTGAGCGAATTCCACCCAGAGGTGTCTCAGGGGAGGTTCTGTCACCCACCAGAGCACAGAAACAACTCCTGGTGTGCCCGGAGTGCCCAGAGAAATCCCTGCTGTCGGGACAGAGCTGTCCCCAGCTGGTGGAACACTTCCTCCGGGATGAATTGAACCTTCCCCATCTCGCTCGAAAGGAGATGCCTGAGATAGCTTGAGTCAGCCTTTGGGATCATCGTGAGGCCACACCCCAGCCCATAAGCAAACCGGGACAGGTTGTTAGTTTTGTGGGGGTTTTTTTCCCGACTGGAACATTCAGTCCAGTTCTTGGAATGTTTTAAAGGCATTTTCCCTTTCTCTGTCCTCGGGCTCGTGCACAGTTACGCTCAGCCTGCTCCCAGGCAAGGTTTCTATCCCTGCACCCCTGGAAGACTCACAGACCACTATTCCAAGAAATGAAATCAAGCTCCTTTCTTCAGAAAATCCAGGTCTTTCCTTCAGAACCCTTCCTGGCCATTTCCCAGGAAAACACTTGGAAAAGCACCTGGTGACCTCGAGGCAACCTGGGAGCGCTGCTCATCCCACAACCGCACCGCCCTTTCTCCACTGGCTAAAGAGCATTTTAAGTGCCTGCCTTCGTATCTCCACATGTTTAAATCTCTCCAGGGCTCAGGAGCTGGCTGTGAGAAACGGGAATATTAATATTCCGTCAGCGCCCAGAAGGTCTCTGACTATGAGGCAAGCGAAGCTGGTGTGGTGTCTGCAGATTATCTGCCCTCGTTGCCTGGTCCTGACCACCAGGACCTCAAAGACCTCAAGCTCTCTGCCAAAACAGCGCAGGGGAGTCGACCTCAGCAAATCCTTCCTGGCAAACCAAAGACGCGCTGAAATAATTGCAATTTGAAACGGCGAAATGGCAAAACTGTGGTTTATGTAAAGCAGAGGAGTTGGATTCTTATTTTTCGGGATGGCTTTTCAAGGGTACTGAGGTTAGAGGCACCGGCCCAAGTTACCGGGAGTCAAACCAGGGTGTGAGCCATGTGAACACCCCTGTGAACGTTCTTCCCCCCCGGTAAATATGAACCATCTCGTGTTTATTGCAGGGAAAGAGCATTCACACGGGCAGTTACCACAGAAAACCTGGCACCTGACGAGTTCACACCCTAACTTACCTCGTGGTAATTTGTTCAGGTGCCCAGCCCCTCGGGTGCCATTCCCAAAGTGCACTCGGAGGACGCAATGTCCCCTTTATGCTCCGAGTCAGCAGCTCGGTGGTTATGGCACCAACCCACGGGATTGGAAAATGAGCTCTGCGAGTTCCCCCCGCTCCGTTCGGAGCAGCGTTGCGAACCCAAGCTTCCCAAATCCCAGCCAGCGGATCGCACCGTTCCCCAAAACTACCAAATCAATTATTCACATGGATTGAGGCTCGGCCAGGAAACCTCTGGAGCTCGGAGCTCTGAGCACCCATCACTGGGTGCAGATCAGGATAGACGGTGCACGAACGGATTTTAAGAGTTCGGAAGGATTCACACCGAAGTTCTGCGATTCTGCCTTTGCACGCCCCAAAACCCCATCCAGCCCCGGGCCAAGTTTTGGCTGCGCGTTGTCAGATACGTGCAAGCCTTAACCGGGCTCCTTCTCCCCGCCGCGATGGGATGGGGGAGATGGGGCTGAGATATGGCCCTAATTTCCATACGTTATTACTGCGTGTCCCCGATAGAGCGGATAATAACGCATCAGCCCGGCGCAGGAAAGAATCCCCCTGCTCCCAGGCTCGATCCCAGCCCGGTGCCCGAGCACAGAAAACGAACAGAACTTCCCCGGTGTTTAAGGATAAACACGAAGCAAACACGGCACTTTGCTGGCCTGGAATCAAAGGGTGAAGCAACTGGAAGGATCAAGACCTAAAGGAGCTCGGAGTCTTAAGGCACGAGACAAAGGGATTGCTCCAAAGCAGCGCTTTCCTGGCCCAGAATCAAGGGCTGAAGCAACCTGTAGGTTCCTGAAGGATCTCAGAGTCCAAGACACAAGACAAATAGGTTGTCCCAAAGTCTGTTACAGTCAAAGGAAGATTTTCTGTCAGTTCCAGCTGGTTTTGGAGCAGAAGCCAAAGCTAAGAAAAGGGATATTTGATCTACCTATCCATGCGTGTGCGTGGGCATTATATATGTATTTAACTCCCTTCCCTCATAATAAATAATTCTCTGCAAAGAATCCTCGCAGAAGGTGTTCACTGGGCTTTTCTAGGACACATCCCTGGGAGCTGCCAGCACAATTCCACCAGGGGAGTGGGTGACACTCAGCTGTGACTGGGAACCAGGGACTTCCAGAGCACTGGAGCCCTTTCTCCTCCTTAAACCTGAGGAGGTTCCTTCACTCCAACCCTTCCTCAGACACACCAAGAAATGAGGGAATTCATGGTGTGGCTCCATGATCTCCTTCCTCCCATAAATCACATCCCAGACTGAGAAGGAAGAAAGGGAGAATAAACCCTCTCTGAGAAGGAAGAAAGGGAGAATAAACCCTCTGATGGCTGGAGAAACTGTCCTAAAAAGAGGTTGAGAGAGCTGGGATTGTTCACCTCGTTGTGGCCTTCCAGCAATTAAAGGGAGCTTATGAAAACACAGGGAGAGGGATTTTTTTTTTACATGGGCAGATAGGGATTAGACAAGGGAAAAAGTTTTAATTAAATGAGGAGAGGTTTAAATGAGATGTTCGGAGGAAAATCTTTACGCAGAGTGGGGTGAAGCGCTGGATCAGGCTGTGGATGCCCCATTTTTGGAAACCTCCAGGACCAGGTTGGATGGGACCCTGAGGAACTCGAAGCAGTGAACAACATCCTTGGNGTTTAAATGAGATGTTTGGAGGAAAATCTTTGCGCAGAGGGGGGTGAAGCGCTGGATCAGGCTGTGGATGCCCCATTTTTGGAAACCTCCAGGACCAGGTTGGATGGGACCCTGAGGAACCCAAAGCAGTGAACAACATCCCTGCCCATCACAGGGGGTTGGAACTGGATGACCCCAAAAGTCCCTTCCAACCCAAACCATTCCGTGCTCTGGAATTCCATGAAACAGGAGATGAAGAGAAGGAAACAAAACCAGAACGAGGAGTTATTCTGTGGGCACCAAAAGTGACGAGCACTGACCCTTCTGCGTGGATTTAGGATTTGCAGGGAACACGGATGCACAGACACACACACGCTCACACCCTGGGAGGGTGCTGCTCGCATTTCTACCCCATTTAACTGCCCGTTTTTGGGAAATTTGTGGATATCTGACATTTTTCAGAACCTCTGCCAAATGAAGCTCATTAGGCCAAGAGGGTTAAATGTCACTGTGGGGACAAGCAGGCAGCAGGATTGCTCAAGCCTTGGAGCATGTGGAGTTCTGAGAGATGGATTCGAGCAGCCGTGGAGCTGAGAGCCCTTCCATGACCCCTCCTTGTCCCCACCTGGGTCCCCCTCATCAGTCCCTTCGCACCAGCAACCCCAGGTGTGCATAAAAACACTTTGCAAAGGCCTGAATGTCACAGAAAAAGGGTCAACGTGGCTGAAAATGACACAAATTACACCTGAGGTCTCTCCCCATCTATTCTTTCCTAAGATTAATAATAAAGTCTAGCTCAGCACAGCAGTGCCCAAGGCTAAGTTCATGCCTAACTTAGCACCCAGACAGGTTTAATAGCAAAACCTACGTAGAGACCTGAAGTTCAATCAGTTTAGAGTTCACCTCACTTCCCTCACTCTCCCATTCTATCCATGCCACTGCGTTCTTCTGGCATCAAAGAAAATCCCAGGCACCTTCCCTGACATCTCTAAGATCAAGGAAATTGGAGATAAACCCAACTCTTCCTCATTCAGGGCAACAGAAACAGTCTGGGAATCCGAGGACCAGACAGCACAAGCGTATGAATAAATTTGTGCAGATCTTATCAGCGAGGTCAGCAGAACCACGAAAGCTCAGAAGACAGCAGGAGCTGGTGAGTTCTGCTGCAGGGATTTCATGATCAGAATCATGATTGGCTTTTAGGGGGTCTCTGTCAAGGTGCCCCCACTTGGCAGCTCACAATGATTACAAAAAAATCAGCCCAAAGGACTAAATCTTTGACAAACGGTGCTCCTGCAAAAGCACTTTTTTTGATCAGCCTTTGCACTGAAACACCACAGAACCCAAAAAGGAGAGATTTCTGCAGAAATGCAAATTCCTCGCCCGTGGGAACTGAGGGCAGGATGAGCACAAGGGTTTGGGCTCCACGGAATGAAATCATCTGACCCAGCCTTGCTCACGCAGGAGTCAGGCTCCCAGCTGCTCCCCTTGGTTCTGTCGGTGCCCAGCAGAGAGAGATCCTTTCCTGGCGAGATTGACATCGATAGGGCTGCTGAGTCACGGCCAAGAAACTCCAGCCCTCATTCCCGGGCTGCGAAGGGAGCTTGGGTCACTCCCTGGGCTGCCATGTGCAGCTCGGAGTGGAGGGTGACGAGCCCAGCTCGGCAACAGGGACAACAACCCCGAACCCCTCACTCGTGGTCTCTGCCACGCTGACTCCCGCGTGTCCAGCTGCCCTGGCTGCCATCCTCACCCCAAAAATTGTTGTGGGTTTTTTTTTTAAACAGTGAGTCAAAGGTAACTCTGGCCCAGCTTCTCTGTCTGGCTCTGTCCCTTGGAATGGGACGTGGGCAGCTGCCTCGGCCAGAGCCTGCAGGAAACTCTCATTTTCCAGCTTTCTCCTCTGCCCAGGACACCCAGGCCTGTGAGGGGCAGAGAAGAAACACAGCCAGAGGTCCCATGTCCCAAGGAGGTGTTTGAGCTGCTGAATTCCCTTTCCCCCCGGTTAATCACAAACTCTGCAGTCCATGGATAGCCAAGGTTTTGCATGTCGCCCTGCCCTTCTGGTACCAGGGTTTGCCAAAACTGCGCTTTTGCATGCAAGAATCCAACAAGAGCCTGGATTCCCCTGTTTCTGTCTGCAGGACAGAATTCCTCAGTTTATTCTGAGCGCCGGTGTCAGGGGCAGCAGGAGATACCACCACCGAAGTACCCGTGGCTGTAAATTTAGGCTGTAAATTTAGATTATACAAACCCCGAATTAGTCTCCCTGTTAGAATTTGGGGACCCTTCTGGCCAGCAGGACCACTGCAATTTTAGCGGAGCTGTGCTGGGAACACCCTGCCCTGCGTTAGGCTGGGCTTGACCCTTCCATTCACCAAGAGACCGAGACTACACATTGAGTCAGCAGGACAAACGGACCCGCTGCTCCCTGGCATCACCGCAGACTTCCCCCATGCCCGCGGGCAAGTTACACCGAGGGTTTCAGTGGCCGCCGAATTAGCATTTCGCTGTCTGATCCCCAATCTCCTGCTAATGGGTCTTATCTGTTCCCTTTCAACTCGGCTGTTTGCCCCATCTGTCTGGGCCCTGGACTCTCCCAGGCAAAGCCCCGCTCCCCCTGTGCCCTCAGCCTTCTGTCGCAAGTGTCTCGGAGGTTTTGCAATCCCTCCGCTAATATCCGTGACCCATCCCGCTAGGAAAAAGCCGCGATCCACTAAGCTCCTTCCTTCTCCCGATGATATTCCTGTTCGCAGTGACTCAGTGTCAACCGCCGCTTCTATCCATGGCTTCCTCACAATTCCGATTTTAGGCGGATTTAATCCAGCCCGGAGCACGTGAGGATGGATGAGGCGGTTTCTGGATTTCATGGAAGCTGTTACACCTATTTTTGCAAAGCCACGCTGGGATGGATCTCGGTTAACCCAGGAGTTAGGCAGCTCAATCTGCGCTGCCTGGAGTCCGTCCTGAGAGGAAATAAGCACTTCAAAAAAAGCCACAGAGCTAATCCACTTCTCCTCACTCTCAGAACGAGCCGAGGGTATTCACGGACGAGGGGCAACTCAAAAAACTCGGCTCATTGATCACGCTGCGGCAACGCCATCGATAAATCTGAGGCAAAAAGCACAAATTTTTGTAGCCCAGCACTTCCCTCCTGTCCTTCCCCTCTCAGCCTCTTGTTTTCTGAGCGCTTCCAGCAGCAAATCTTTCCAGGGGTGACCCAACCACAGCCCTGCTGATGCTGAGCACCTCTCAGGGCCCGGAGATCAGGTTCTTTCTCTATCGATCTAAAAAATCAGAACACTTTGTTCCAGCCAGCTGGGGAAGGAGATAGGCTGGGCTGAGCTTCCCAGCCCCTGAATCCTTCACTTTAGGGAAAGAATTGAATATATCCAAAGGTTCATAGGGATCTGAGCAACCTGGGATAGTGGAAGGAGGTGGAACTGGATGATCTTTAGGGTCCCTTCCAACCCAAACCATTCTGGGATTCTGTGATCCACAGAAGGACACTGCCCTCAGAGCCTTCAGGATGGCTCTTCACCCTCATCCCAAATCCAGCCACGAGGAGAGGCAGCATTCCTGGGACACACAGGATAAACATGGTACCCAGCTCTCCTGGTCTGGATCACTAAAATGCAATTTATTCCACATCAAATTCACCTCGATAGCTGTTCCCAGAATGTGAAAAAAATTTGAAACTTCACAAGAATTCCCTTCCAAAGCCCTTCTGGTGCACAGGGTTTTTATTCAGTCCTTCCACACCTGTGGGAAGCAACACCAGGACAGCAAGTGAAAGGTTTTTAAAGGTAATTTGGTCCCTAAAGATTCACATTGAAGGGTCCTCCAATGGAAATATCCTCTTTCAGCACTCCATGTAGATCATAAAATGCCCAGGAGTGGCATCAAATGCTTAGGAGTGTATTCAAAGCCAAAATTCACCTTTTTAAAGGGTCAAGGCCAAAATTCACCTTTTTAAAGGGTCAAAGCCAAAACTGACCTATCCTGGGATGGGATCCATCTCATCCCAAAGTAAATGTCTGCCAGGTGCCAGATGAGTTCTCATCTCATGTCTCACCACAAACTCTAAGGGAAACTTCAGTGTAAAATGTTCAGGAAGATTCTCCCTCCAGGAGGGGTAGAAACCAATCATGGATCTCCCCAAAAACAGAGCATTAACCAGATTTTTGTGTCTTTGAAGGAGCTCTGGGTCTCCCAGTAAATCCTACAAATCTTCCAATCCCCGGAAATTTTTCCTCAATCTTCACTGGGTTTTGGAGGGTGTCCTACCTGTCCAGACCGTTTTATTTCTTCCCAGCTCCTGTGAGCTCAGGGAAAAATGGGAATTCTCCCTTAAGTGTGTCCCTGAGCCCGCGGAGGATTTGGAGTTGTTTTCTGCCGTGCCACACAAGGCTGTGTAGCAAAGGCTCCATTGTTGCTCCTGTGGGGGCAGAGGGACGAGCTGAATGGAGAGCTTGGCAACTGTTCAAGGAGCTGCATTCCCGCCTTCTCAGCCCTCGGGAATATCTCTATTAGCCAAGGTGCACCCCTTTGGGAGCACAGGGAGCTCCTGCTCTGCCCAGCGCAGCCTCAATTCGTTTCACGGGCTCGGCTGCGGCAGAGACGGGCTCAGGGTTTTTTCTCCCCTGCTCCACCCCACAATGGGAATTCTCTTGGATAATGGGGATTTCCCTGGAAAGTTGGGTGTTCTGCCGTCAAACTGAGCCTTCCAGCAGAGATGCAGAGGAAAGACAAACGTGGAGAGTGAAATTAAGAGGCGTAGGCTGGGAAAAAGGGGGAAAGGATTTCTTGAAATGCAGAAACGACTCTGACTGTGTCCCTTTGTGTCAGGACAGGGCCACGGGGAAACCAAATCTCCCTGTAAGAAGTTTTGAGGTGAAGTTCTGTCACAATCCTGAGGTGATGGCTGTGGTTGGAGGATGGTGGGAGGCTCTGGAAGTGTCTAAGAGCACGAGGAAGATGCTTTTGTTCTTGGAGTGTCCTGGATTAAAGGCAGGATTAAATATAAAACAGAGGAAGCTGCAAAATGCTCAAACTGCTGAGGCTTTCATGGGACAAAATCTGGATTTGCTGAGGAGAGGGGTGGCTGGAGGATTTTAGTACCAGTCTGGATATCATAAATGTTCCTGCACCCATTCCAACACATCAACGAGCACTGAACAGATTCTAAAAGACAGGAAAATGATGGATGAAAAGCTCCATGATTTGATTTGAGCCATGGGAAATCATGCCTGGCCACGGGAATTATAGATCTTGACAAAAAGGAAATAGGAAAAAGTGCCAAGACTTTTGTGTTGGGAATAATCTGACTAAATCTGGATGAGATTGGTGGCAATTTCTCCTCAACTCCTCCACTGGCACAGAGGATTTCACCAAACTGCACCAGAAGGAAGTGCCCAGTTCTCCTCAGAGAAAGGAGCCGAGAGCCCCTGGCTTGGATGGGGACATGGAAATTGCAGGCCTGGGATGGGTAAAGGGAATTCCACCCCAGGGCTTTGCTCATTTGCCTGCAGGTGGACACAGAGCGATGCTGAGATGCTCTGGGATTTTCCTGACTGGTGCCAAGAAAGGAGCTGGTCACCAGTGGACTGGGCACAGTCCCTGCCAGGCCTCTGAGGACGACCAGGATGTCACCAAGGACAGACAAGATGCCGTTCCAGGGAGGAGTGTTTAAACCAGGAACACCAGGAATGGTGCCTGGAAACCAGGAAAGCTCCCAAACCTGTGCCTGAAACGCCTGAAATGCGAGGGTCTGCCATGAGCTGAGCTCAAGAAACACCTGAGGTGCTCTCTGAGCCTTCTCTGAGCCTACAGAACTCCGTGGGAGAGGAGAAACGACGATCGCAGACTCCTGGAATCCCTCTCGGGGCCGGTGATGTGAGAAGGGAACCATCCCACGAGCTCTGACGTGACATTGGTGCAGGCAGAGAGTGCAAAGGTTCGGGAGAAAAGCAGGAAAAGAAGGAATATCGACCCTGGGAAAGAGCAACAGCATCGCTGGTTATAATTATCACTGACTGGTTTAACACCAGCACAGGAACCGTGGCGAGGAGGAGACCAAAGGCACCTGGAGCTCCTTTGATGGCCCAGTCCCTACAAATGCAAAGCTCCCTCTGGGACACCCGAGCTGTGAATATGCAGGTGGCAAACCAGGAAGAGGGGACAAACAGCACCTTTGTGATGCAGAACGCTCTCCCCCGGCTGCCAGGCTGCTCTCAAAAGCCGTGCCCTATGTTAGGAGTTCAGCACGGGGGAGTTAATGCATCAGCTCCCCTGCCCTCCCCGTGCTTTTTGTGTTTTTCGCAGGTTCCGGTAGAATTTGGAGTGAACTTAACGATCTGATGGATTTTTACGTGATTTACAAGATGACAACGGGATTTCAACCAAATCTTTCCGCTTTTAAAGGGACAGAAGGGGAGAAAAGAGCATCACGAGTGGCACGGGACAGATGGAAACTGGGCAGTTTCAGGAGTGGTTTTTCTGCAAGACCAACCCCAGGCCTGACCCAGCGGGGCCCTGATGGATACAGAGAAGGCCTGAGTGTTCCTCCCCTTCCAGGATTAAACCCCACTGAACCATTTTGGCTCTGGGTTTGTCTCCTGGTGCTGCCAGCAAGGCAGAGATGGGTTTAGAGAGACCTTTGGGGCTGGGGACCCTCCTGCTGCGGCCTCAGGGCTGGGTGTGCCCCGGCCAGTGTTTCTCCCCTCCCATTTCCCCTTCTTTTCCCATATTCCAGTGGGTTTAACTGGTAACGCCACCCCAGTGCCAGCAAGCACCTGACTGGGCAGTAATCACCGAGCTCCACATCACCAGAAGCCTCTTTGGGACCTTCTCCTTCCCAGCCAGCACCTCCAGGCTTTCCTCATTTTCCTCCCTGCCTCTTTCCAGCCACACTTTTCACCCCCACAGGGTTTTCTTTGGGAGCCAGGGCACTGGCATGAGCCCAGTGCTGCTCTGGGGAGGGAATTTCAGTGGGATTTCAGTGGGATTTCAGTGGGATTTCAGTGGGACGGGTCCATCCCTGCTGGTAAATGGCCCTGGGGACGGGGCTGTCACACCCAGCCCTGCTCCCCGTGCCGGGAACAGCTCAGCCACCCAGCCCCAAAGGAGAATCCCGGCTCAGGATTCCCCCCAGACCCCATGAAACCCCCAAAAGCACTGTCATTATCCCAAAAAAACCTTTTGAGATGCGTCCAGGAACAAAGCCCAGCATCAACCCCTGCTCGTCCCACCAGGATTTCCCTGCCCTCCCGTGCATGCAAAGGGAAAATATTTCATCCTCCTGAGGTCTAACATGGAATAATCTCCTCCTGCCACGCTGAGCACCGGAGATGCAGGAATTGGTGCAGGGACTGGAAATGCAGCAGCGTTGCTGCAGGGCTGGGTTGGAAGAGGGATGGAAGTGGAAAAGGGATCCTGCAGGTTTGGGATGGAGACACCCAGGAATCAGCCTGATCTCCCCTGTGCAATCAGCAATCCTCAATTTTCCTTTCTAGGAGACACCACCTGAGCAAAAATCAAGGCTCCTCCAGCCTGAACTTTTTAGAAAGAATGGTAAAAAGTCTTTTTTGGCCAACAGAAAGCAATGCAATCCCCACCTCTCAATTCCAGCTGCTCTGGTTGAAGGTGTCCCTGCTCAGTGACCTTTCAAAGGCTCCTTCCAACCCAAACTATCCCAAATGCTCAGAACTTTCCCAGTGAGAATTTTCAGGGGTGTTCAGATGTCTGCAAAGGGCAGGTTTCACCTCCAGGGTTACCTGGAAAGGGCTGGGGAGCAAAATTATTCACTTTTCCTTATCTTAGTCAGGAAAAGCTTTTTGTTGGCTGCAATTCCTCAGCCAATGCTTTGAATATCAAGTTAATTTATCCAATAAAGTCCTCTAAAAATGGGGAGGGAAAAATCAATTGATACGTAGCAGAACAACACAATTTAGTGACAGGAGTCTGAAATCTGAGTAGATGAGGGATTTGGGATTTTTTGTGGCACACACCGGGAAAGTCCCAGCCCTCCCCGTGTTTCAAACAGGGACTTCTCGCAAAATTTTCAGTTCCTGCTGAGAAAAAAACCTCCTGGGGTGATCTGGGCCCAGTCATTAAATCTCAGCAGCTGCTGCACAACTGGACTGCGACAGAAACAACACAAACACCACCAGAGTCTGTTTCTTCAGTCCCAACAAAAAAATGGAGATGGGAAATGATTCCCCTTCCCCTTTGCACACAGCATCCTCTGCACGGAATGGGGTTTTTACCACCTGGATCTGCACAGAAAGATCCTTTTCACCCTTTTCCCTCTACTCCACTGCTGCTCGGGTGCAAATCACCCATCCCACACGCAGAAAATCCAAACTGGGGGTAGAGTTGATATCTGAGAACAGCCCAAACCATCATTTCGGGATTATTCTCAGCCTGGAAAAGCAGGGTCGTGTCAGCTCCTGCTGTGACAGAGACACGGGCAATTCCCAAGCCTCAGGACCGGGGTGGGAGAGGGATGGATGCAGAGGGACTGCATGGATGGATTTGAGCAGGAGGGGAGAGGATGGAGTTGAATTCCAGCACCTCACCCCGGCTGAGGGAGCAGAGGAGCTGGGAGATGCAATTCAAACCTCGAGATCACTTTAGGAGCCCTGGTGGCAGCACTCACAGCCCAGGCTGTCCCTCAGGTGACCCCCCAAGGCCTCTGCCAGCCCAGGCTGTCCCTCAGGTGACCCCCAGGGCTCTGCCTCCCTCCTGCCACCCCAAACGAGGCAGGATCGTCCCTCCCTCTCTGCCAAACCAATCTTTGCTTTCCCGAGAGCGCGGCCGACCAGGGATCAGTTTGGATTCGCAGCAAACAAGGATTGGGTTTCTCATGGGACGCAGAACCGGGCCTGGCTTTCACTTATTCCAAAGTGGGGCTGTTCCACCCCTGTGGAGGGGAACAGATCCCAGGAGAGAGCAGAGAGCCCAAGCCAGGGGTTCAGCCCTGCCCTGCTCCCACTGCGGTGATGCCCCGGAGCAGGGACGGGCTCGGGTGTCACCCCTGAACCCTGCAGGGCTCCCTCAAACTCACACTCCCTGGACTGCAGGAAATAGGGATGGAAAGAGCTTTCCCTGGCGCTGGGATCCTGCAGGACATCCCAGCTCCATCCTCCGTGGGGGAGGAAATGACGGAGCTGCCGTGGGGAATGAGAGCAAAGCCATGGAAATATCCCCACACATCCCCAGATCCCTGTCCAAAGCCAGCCTGGCACCTTCAGGAGCACCGTGGGCACTCTGGGGTCAGTGATTTCAGCTCCTCTCCGTGCCCAGTTTCCCACGGGGCTGATCCCATGATTCCCACCCCACTCTGGGTGTGACACAGGAGCCGGGGGAGCAGCAGCAGAGGGGACAGGAGCTGATCCCTTGATTCCCATCCCACTCCGGGTGTGACACAGGAGCCAGGGGAGAAGCAGGAGAGGGGACAGGAGCTGATCCCATCCATCCCACCCCACTCTGGGTGTGACACAGGAGCCAGGCGAGAAGCAGGAGAGGGGACAGGAGCTGATCCCATCCATCCCATCCCACTCTGGGTGTGACAAGGGAGCCAGGGGAGAAGCAGGAGAGGGGACAGGAGCTGATCCCATCCATCCCACCCCACTCTGGGTGTGACACAGGAGCCAGGCGAGAAGCAGGAGAGGGGACAGGAGCTGATCCCATCCATCCCATCCCACTCTGGGTGTGACAAGGGAGCCAGGGGAGAAGCAGGAGAGGGGACAGGAGCTGATCCCATCCATCCCACCCCACTCTGGGTGTGACACAGGAGCCAGGCGAGAAGCAGGAGAGGGGACAGGAGCTGATCCCATCCATCCCATCCCACTCTGGGTGTGACAAGGGAGCCAGGGGAGAAGCAGGAGAGGGGACAGGAGCTGATCCCATCCATCCCACCCCACTCTGGGTGTGACACAGGAGCCAGGCGAGAAGCAGGAGAGGGGACAGGAGCTGATCCCATCCATCCCATCCCACTCTGGGTGTGACAAGGGAGCCAGGGGAGAAGCAGGAGAGGGGACAGGAGCTGATCCCATCCATCCCACCCCACTCTGGGTGTGACACAGGAGCCAGGGGAGCAGCAGCAGAGGGGACAGGAGCTGATCCCACGATTCCCACCCCACTCTGGGTGTGACACAGGAGCCGGGGGAGCAGCAGGAGAGGGGACAGGAGCTGATCCCATCCATCCCATCCCACTCCAGGTGTGACACAGGAGCCGGGGGAGCAGCAGGAGAGGGGACAGGAGCTGATCCCATCCATCCCATCCCACTCCAGGTGTGACACAGGAGCCGGGGGAGCAGCAGCAGAGGGGACAGGAGCTGATCCCATCCATCCCACCCCACTCTGGGTGTGACACAGGAGCCGGGGGAGCAGCAGCAGAGGGGACAGGAGCTGATCC
>VYZT01007673.1:95798-113933 GCA_013400735.1 Pomatostomus ruficeps | reverse complement strand
CCAATGCTTGATAACCCTTTCCAAGAAAAAAATTTTCTTAATATCCAACCTAAGCCTCCCCTGGAGCAACTTGAGACCATTTCCTCTCATCCTGTCACTCATTACCTGGGACATGAGACCAACCCTCACCTCGCCACAACCTCCTTTCAGGGAGATGTAGAGAGCAATAAGGCCCCCTCTGAGCCTCCTTTTCTCCAGGCTAAACACCATCAGCTCCTTCAGCTGCTTCTCATCAGATTTGTGCTCCAGTACTTTTGGTAGGTCTGGAGAAGCTTGGACCAGGAGAAGAGATGCAAGAAAATCCCCAGTTCTTTCACTATTCTCCTCTTGGAAAGAACGCCTTCTCCAGCTTATTAGCCCAGATGGAAATAACCTTCTAACCTACATTACATGTAACCATTTTCTTTGTATTTTTGATTCCTGATTTTCAACAGTCTGTTGTCTAGAAATATTTTTCAGTACTGCATTCTGAGAGGGCTTAATTTGGAAGTTTTCACATATATGTATTTTTTACCTTTGCCAAATTCCCATCACAGGGAAATATAATGTCCTGTAAAGTCATCCAAAAAGCAATTCTTTCAATAAAGTGCTTTGTAGTGTGTACTTATAAATACTGTTGGTTTAATTGCTGCTCTAACCATTGCAACAGAATATTCTCATAAGACGTTAGAAAAACACCCCTCTGACCCTCTTTCTTTAAATTACCTGAACAAGTCTAGTAAGAAGAGCAAAAGTTTGATAAGCTGGGATTTCAGACAAGTTTTTGAACTAGATAGATTTTAGATGGTTAATGTATATTTAAAAGAGAAGTGTTGGATAGATCCATTGGGAATAACAGTCAGTGGGGGATATTTCTTGCCAGTTCTCTGTGCTGGTTATAATACCACTGGGAGGTTTGCACCCTGAGAGGAGCCATATCCTGGTTTGTTCTGGTTCAAAAGAACTAGCGAAAAAATGGTGCCAAAAGATGGTCTTGTCCAGGATGAGACACTGTGTCTTGCTCCTTGGCAGGACTTGCAAGGAGCTTTGAAGAAATATTAGCAAATTGGCTTGAATTTAAAGATTTTTTTTTTGTTGGTTTGTTATGTGTTTTACAAAGAGAATGCTTTTCTTGTAAACAGACTGCCTTTTGCTTTGCTAAACTGAGTTATCACAGGTTCAGCTTTGCTCTTTTCCCTGAAGAGAGGTGCTATACTAGGGCTTGAAGTAAACACCAGGAGTGGCAATAAATTGTGATACCTGGAGTCAAGGGATTAATCTTGGAGGAAAATACCAATTAGGAATAATTCAGAAAAGGGTCTGCAAGCCCTGCATCCTACATGGGCTTTCAATGGGGCCAGGCACTGGCCCCCTGCCCGGTGTGATGGACACAGTGCAACTCTGAATGTCGGTCCAGCACCATCCAGAGCTTCAGTGGAGCAATCTCTGCTCCAAGAAATGAAGCTTCACAAAATCAGGCTTTAAGTTTGTAAGACAGCTATTTCAGTCTTCATGCAAAAGATTTGAACATAAGCTGGATTGTGAGGGTACAGTTAGTCCACCAGTGTCAGTGAACTGCATATACTTCAGCTTTACTTACTAAGGAAAAGAACTCATAAAGTAATTGTATTTCCACATTGTCATTCTGTTTTCCAGTTCAGTGAGAAGAAAACACCCGGAGTTAAGAGACTTCCCCTGAAAAAGCAACTCATCAAAGCAATACAAGACTATATTATGCATGGAAAATTATATTATTTCATGTTGTACCTTGGCTTTCTCTCTTAAATGATGATTGGTGGGGGTTTTATTGATGTTCAGCACTTGATATCAAAGACAGCAGCTGATCAGAGAGAAATTATGATTGTGTATTAGTGGCTGGTTATTATTTAAAAACAAAGTCTGTATTGGCTACCCCTCCATCAGACACACTCTTGTGGATATTCTTTTGTGATTGTTCCATTTTCTCAGTCTCACAAAACAATTTGAAGCTAAGCATAGTAGAGCTTATTCTGCTTAAGATATCAAGGAAATTTACATAATGACGAATTTAAACACAAATGCACAAATTAGCTAAATTCACATGTAAAGGAATATGCTTCAAAAGTTAGCACACTTTTGCTGGCTGGGATTCAGAGGATAATTAAAACCCTCAACCCTCTTGCTGAACATCAATCCAGAAAATAAAGTAGGTTTATAGAACAAAAGGCGAAGGCTCTGCTCTCGGTATCCTGTCTAGACAATGAGTTGACCTTATTTAAACTGGTGCTCCGGAGGGCATCTCCCGGGACGTGAAATCCATGAAAGTGAAGGAGCTAACTGCTTGAGATCAAATCACAGTGTCCAATTGAAAAAATGTCCAAAATTTGTATGTACTTTGAGAATATTTTCAAAGGGAAAATAAAGCCAAAGAACCTGGGAAGAAAGTCCGCTTAAACTGCTGTCTGCAATTTCTTTCTGTTGCTTGAGCCTTCTTTTCTTGTTCTGTGCTAAAGCAAATCTTTGCACCATTGTGAGCCATATTGGGGAACTAAGCCAGCTGAATGCTGAAACCAATTTTCCTTGGTTTGTTTTCCAGACAGATCAGTTCCTCAGTGTGATTCACTCTTGGACCAAAAGGTCTTGCATAGGCACAGCCTGAGGAATGATGCTAGGGCAGGAAGGAACAGCAAAGAAGCTGAAGTGTGATTATCCCTTTACTGACCATTGAATGCATTATTCATCTACTGCCATGCTGAGAAGTATGTTTATTTAGCAATTTGATATCTTCTTTACAAGGGCATGTAGTGATAGGAAAGGGGGAATGGCTCCAAACTAAGAGAGAGTAGGTTTAGATTTGGTATTAGAAAAAAAATCTTTGATGTGAGGGTGGTGAGACACTGGAAGAGGTTGCCCAGAGAAGTTGTACCTGCCCCATCCCTGGAATTGTTCAAGGCCAGCCTGGATGGGGCTCTGAGCATCTTGATCTAGTGGAAGATGTCTGTGACCATGGCAGGAGGTTGGAATGAGATGATCTTTAATGTTCTTTCCAACCCAAACCATTCTATGATTCTGTGATTCTTGATGTTCAGGCTGCAGGTAATTGTTGCAATAAACTGTGATATGGTTTATTACCCCTCCTTTCTCTGTAGCCCAAATATTAAGACCGAGATGTTCAGCATAGTGCCAAGAATAGGTGAGAGACTGAAAAATTCTGCATAAGTTATAGCATACCTCAATAGTTACCTAATTAACCTGCTTAATTTGATAAGACTAAAACCATGTTCAAATTGGCTGTCATCTAATTATGCTCTGTTCACTAATATTTTTATAATATTTCTTATTTGCATGGCATAACTAATTTAGTGTGAATTATGGTCTTTTTTCTTTTAAAAGCCGCAGTTGTGGGAATGTGTAAAAATGATCATTTATTCTTTTTCTCTGTACCTTTCAGTCTGCATTTCAAAATCAGCTGTAGATTATGACTGTAAGAAAATCAGTTGTTTATTACAAGGACTTGGAGGTACTGTTAACCCTCTTGATTGAAAGCATGAGTCTTACCATGATCTATAGTGTCGCTGTGAAGATTAAATATCATTAACAAAAGTAATGACTGAACTTTTGACTTAAAGTCTAGATGTTTCGACTCGGCAGAAAGCTGCAGCACACAATTTGAAAATAGGATACATTTTAATATCCTGAAAAGTCATTTATTGCAATATGTGAGCACTAAAGAGGTGTATGGGTAGATACATGGATATGAAAGTACTCTGCTTATATCTGATATCTTGTAGTTATTTCAGATTAAGTCTTATAAAAATCTGTGTGATTGTTTTAATTAGTGTTTCTTGAGACAACATAATTCTCCGTGGGTTAAGTAATAAAAGGAAAAATCTGAAAACATGAAGATTTTTATTTTAGGCTATTGAGCCTTCAGTTTGTGCCATAAATTCCATTAGTGTGGGATAGCCGATAAATTTAAATTTGTGATGAACCGCTTGTTCTAGATTTCTGAGTTTTAGATTCTTTTGGAGATGGCATCATCTGAATTGGCATCCTCAATAATGTTCTTTCTTTAAAATCACTTATTTGAAAGCCTGATCTTTAGAATCATAGAATCATTTAGGGTGGAAAAAAAATCTTTAAGATCATGAAGTCCAACTGTTATCTTAGCACTGCCAGGTCCATCACTAAACTGCCCCTAAGTGTCCTTAAGTGCCACATCTTCACATCTTGCTGACAACGTCCAGGGATGGTGACTCAACCACTACCTTAGGCAGCCCGTTCCAATGCTTGAGAACCCTTTCCAAGCAGAATTTTTTCCTAATATCCAATCTAAACCTCCCCTGGTGGAACTTGAGGCTGTTTCTTCTTGCCCTAGCAGTTGTTGCTTTGGAGAACAGACAGGCCCCTACCTGGCTACAGCCTCCTTTCAGGCAGTTGTAGAGAGTGATAAGGTCCCCCTTGAGCCTCCTTTGCTCCAGGTTAAACACCCCCAGCTCTCTCAGCTGCTCCTCACAGGACTTGTGCTCTCTTTCCCAACTCCACTGCCCTTCCCTGGACATGCTCCAGCACCTCCTTTGTGTAGTGAGGGGCCCAAAACTTTACCTTTGTGGTACCTTTTTCCAGTTATATAGCTTCTTACAAAGGAGATCGCTTCCTTCATAAGCAAAGGGTATTAGGATTGATGCCCACACTCTGAGAAGTGAGACAGATGTCCCTGATTTCTGAGAGTTCATTTCAATTGCATGCTCTGTCACAGACAGTGGGAACTTTTCCCTCTGAAGTATTAAGGTACTTCCCTAGCCACTGAAAGGGGAATATAATAGGATTTAAAAATCCACCCAGTCCTCTGTTCAGGTTTTTGTTAGCTAATTGAATAGGAGGTGGAGACAAGAAAACAGGAGACTCACCTTTGCTTGCCTTGACATACAAACAAGGACCTGTCAGTGACAAAACACCTTTAGTTCAAGCACTCTTTCTTGCAATGGGGCACAGAGCAGAAGTGACTCATGAAACCATGCCAGGTCTTTGTGCCTGCTGGGATCACTTCCTCTATTCTCCCACCTCCATTATGTCCTTTTTTTCTCTGCTCTGGCTGCTCTCTTGGCTGTGCATGCCTTGGGGACGGGTTGTTCTATACATCCTTGTATCTTTTACACTGTTGGCAAACCCCTTCAGGTCCTTGGGGGATCTTTGCTGCCTGACATGAAACAACCAGCTGAGATGTTTAAATCTGAAAGCTTTTTCCCCTTCACTATGTGAGCAATCAGGGGAGGAAGAGGAGCTCTTGCCTTGCCTTTCCAGGCTTATTTAGGCACGTAAATTGAGTACTTGACTGAATTGCTCTCTCTCTTCATTGACCACATAGGGAGCCTCCTGAGACTTATGTCCTGCCTTAGGCATCTAACATCAGATGACTACAAATTGGCTGTGTGCTATCATGACTACAATGTTTTTCCTCTCTAGCTTTATTTATAGTTTTAATCATTTCAGTTATTGTTTGTGTAGTTTCTATTATCTCTTTTTTAATAGCAAGACACAGTTTTTGCCTTTTTACCTTGACCATCTAAGCTAGTTTTCTTATTCTAATAATAATTCTCTTCAGAGAGCCTGCATCCAGTTTTCAATCCACTTTGCAAGCTGCTCTTATTTGCATCCTCCAAGGCCCATATGAATCACAGAATCACTGGGGTTGAAAGAGACCTTCTGAAAATCTCATCCAACCATCTACCCAGCACCACCATAATCACCCCTAACCCCAAATGTCATATCTAGACTCCTCTTGAACACTTCCAGGGACAGGACTCCAAACAACTCCCTAGGTAACTTATTACAATGTCTGACCACAGTTTCAGTGAAAGAAAATTTCTAATATCCAATCTGAACCTCCCCTGGTGCAATTTAAGGCCGTTTCCTCTTGTCCTTTCACTTGAGACATGGCAGAAGACACTGACCCCCACCTGGACACAACCTCCTTTCAGGGAATTGTAGAGAGTGATAAGATCCTCCCAAGCCTTCTCTTGTCCAGACTAAACAACCTCAGTTCCCTCAGCCACTTCTCATAACAAATATTTTCTAGACCCTTCACCAGCATCATTGTCCTTCTTTGCACAACCTCCAGTTCCTCCATGAAGCAGGAAAGGAACTCATAAGACTGACACCAAGAAGGTCCCACTGAAATTACCTACATCCAAGATGAAAAGAACTGTCTGTTAAGTGAAAACACTGTAAATGTACAATTTCACCTAAGTTCTGCCAATTTAAATACATCAGTGGAATGAGAAGTGGAATTTAGCTGAGATTCTTGAGAAAGTGCATAGTTAAACTTAATTTGGGGGAGTAGAATTACCCATCTTTGCTCATAAAAATGCTGTGGGAGCTTCACTGGCTGGAGAGCCAAGATATCCAATTCTTGATTGCTGGTTGTACACCAAATTGTCTCCAGACAGAATTTTATATGATTTGCTGAAGCTGTCCCCAGTTTCTGGTCTGCTTGACTTTTCAAGCTGGTATAAAAATAAATCCCCTTAAGTTTCTTATCACAGTGGAAAATTATCTAGTTTTCTGCACTAGCCATTTTTAATAAGTTTTGTTTTCTGGACATAAGCCTGTATTTATTTCCCTAGGCTAAGCAGGCAGGCTGCACACAGTGAAGTTACACTGGTGTCATGCATGTAAGTGCAGCTCCCAAAATTAGTGACTATCTATGGATACAGCCCACTGGCAGAAACCCAAGGAGTAGAAAATGCCTAAAATGCTTGATACCAAAAAGGTGCTTGTAACTAGAGTGATTGACTGATTTCTTACTTTACTGGGGATTGTCCTTTCCAGGAGGAACTACTTTCTGCCTTTGTGCTAGTTATTTCCCTGGTAAATGAAACAAGAAAATAGTTTGCTTGAACTCATTCATTTTACCATCCGTGAGTCTCAGAAGCAGATTTGATCTGTTAAAAGTGATACATGATTCACATCATTATATTCTGGATAGAATGCATTCAAATTTTTTATTTAAGATCAAACCAAAAAAATTAGCTTCTTTTTTGCACACTAAGATCCTATATCCTTTACAATTTTGTGTTCCTTAAACTATGATTGCAGAACATTTTTTAAAAGTACCCACAGCTTTTAGTTTATTTGAAAAAATATTATCATTTTCACATATATTTGATTAAAATTAAGACGTTTAAATGGTGACAAGAAGCAGATTTCTGCTGGAATAGAATATAAGAAAAAACACCCCCTTAGATGCATCAGAATTTTTTTTATGTTCCTACCGTTTGTACTTTGTCATTTATTTTCTATTATTTTTAGAAAATGTCCTCTGGCATGTATTTTCTTATTCAGTAATTATTAGAAGTACAGATCTGTTTATACAGAACTTTAAATAAAGAAGTTAGCCACCTTATTCTGATCACTGTCAGCTCTGGGGACAGCATAGACCCTCCATCACAAACTGTTCTTTAGCTCCACAAACCCCCAGATTCTGAATATTTTGTAATCCATTAATTTATCATATTAAAACACCACAGCGTGACTTTCCTTCTGGTTTAAAAATTGTCTGTACTGAAATAAGAGTTAGAAATGAAACCAAGTGTGAGAGACCTGCTCTGTTTCTTCTGCATCAAATCTGCTGATTGCAATGACTACAGCAGCTTTTATCTTCCTTCACATTTAGAGAATTAGTGTGTCAACATGAATAAGTGATGGATCTTATTTTCTTTTCATTAATTTTATTCTTTGGTAAGTGTCACTGCCAGTATGGGGTAGTTTGTAATGACCACTAGTTTCATGATCATCTCCAAAATCTGTCAATTTGTGATAGCAATAGCATAGCTTTAACAGCCAGATCTGTTTGTAGGTCCCTTGAGAGATCTTATGGCCACAAAACCCTGCATTTTTCAAGACGGAGGGTAATTTTTAAATAGTGTTCTGTTTCAAAGATGTAGTTTAAAACTACCAAAATTATACTTAATATTTCAATATTTAGATTTTAATTTTTCTCTCTTTTTTTAATTTGTTTTAAATGATACAGCTAATATTTTATGGTTTTAATATAATTAGGGTGAAGTTGAAACAAGATATGCTTGATTGAGGCTGGCTGCTGACCTTTCTAACATTTTCAATTTGCAAAAGTTCTACTATCTTGAATTTTATCACCAACATGTGATGGGAAGTAATACAAGAATTTCAATAATCAGTTCCAAGATAGGAAAAACATCTAGCCTGGCAGACCATGCATTGAGCTGACAAGGTTAAAAGCTAAGAAAATTTGGCTGAGTAGGGGTTGCTGATTGCATATGAAAGGACAATAAATGTGTAATATTATCATGGTGAGTTTATATACTCCATTTTAAAGGAGAACTGAGCTTTAATGAAACCTTAATTTAAAAAACAAGGAATTAATTCCATGTCTTTTTCTTCCCTTCCTAAATTTACAGGAGCCAAATAAAACTAGAGCCTCTCTTTGAACATTTTAAAGATTTTACTACTTTTGGACTGCCTAGATACTTGCTTTTATTAATATTTTATCCTGCCTCTTCCCTTGAATTACATTTTTTGTGGCAATGCTTTAATTAAAGGGAGATGAGAAGCAGAAGAATTGTTCTTCAAATCTTCAATTGAAATAAAATGGGTTTTGGTGCTGTCAACTTGAGACTGAATGGTTTACTCTTGAGGTTTAATTTATATCAATTATAATGATCATCCTGAGAGTATAACATGGATAAATGTTAAGGAGAATATTACTGCTATGATTTTTCATACCCAGGACTGTATAATTTGCAGAATCTTTAATACTGTGTAGCTAAATAGGTATTAATATAGTGTGATAAGAGCCACCTATCCAACTCTGGTTGCAACATGCCATCCTAACTAACTCCTGTATGTCCTTCTTGCAGGAGAGGAAAATGAAGGGAACATAAATATATCTGACAAAGTCATCAGGGATTAGAAAACAGAATCCAGCAATAAATATGGTAATTAGGCAATTTGAGACTTAAAGCACAGGGTTCTTTGAAAATGCAATTTTGGGACTGAGAACCAGCACTGAAATTTTTACCATTAAGGAGAATTATGATAGAACTGAAACTTTTTAATGACATTTAAACATTTTTTATTGGGAATTTAATAACTTTTCCGCTCATGCTAGGGAAATTTTAATGATGAAGCTACATATAGAGAGCTTTCTGTGCACACCAGTCCTCCCTACTCTGTCTAATCTCCAGCAGCTGAATTTAGACTCCTCCAACATTCTTTCTATTGCAGTATGACAATAGGGGACTGCTTAGTTAGCAAAGAGAATGTGGAGTTTCATGATTAACAGTAATTTTAGGCAGATAACACTAACTAATTTAATCTATTTGATAACCTTAAGGAAGCTTTGCCATTTTTCAGTATTATGTTCCTCATTAATATCTACATACATTTTTGTGATTGGTGTTTTCCGTTATGATAACATGGTAACAAAGCTAATAGCTTGAGTCTTTGTAAGTAGGTACTTCCTACTAAAGAAGGCTTGATGACTTTTTAAAGTGGAATTTGAATAACCAAAGATGCCAAGTCTAAATGTATGATAACAGCAGAAGTTTCCTTACGTCCATGAGATTTTTCTGCCATGTCACTCTATTCCTCCCCACTCCCAGTCTCCTGTCAGCTGCTTAACTGCTCCTCAGCCCATGGTGAAATCTCTTGGTCTTTCAAGCAGTGGCAAAACTGAAATAAGAAATCTGTGCATGGCACCTTTGGGGAATGTATGATGTTAATTCGGTCTTGGTGATGAACAATAAATTCTGTGTCACACTTGTGGGGACCAAACCAAGAAAATTGCAGACTTGCACTCTTTCAATACTCCAGAGTGTGAAGGTGTGCTAGAGCCTTTTTCAACTGTATCTGCAGGAGCGTTATGTTTAATTAGGGACCATTACAGATCATTAATAAGAGCATAATGAAGCAAGTCTCACTGTAACTTGCAAAATTATTAAAACTAGCCTTGAAAGCTGAGGCAGATGGAGGCCTGGTGGATAATGACCTGTGCTGGGCATCAGTTGCATTCCTCCTGGGCTTGGCTAAGCATAATGTGAGGTGCTCCAGCCCAGGGAGCCCTCGCTCTCAGCATGGCAGGGCAGCTGTAGTCCCACACCACCACCTTATTTTTGCAAGAACACTAAATGCAGGTGTGATGGTGTAAAATCCATATGTGCAGGTGAGGTGTGCTGTGCTGCTTTTGAAAACGTGCAATTAAAGATGAACACTCTGAACCGCTTCCTAGACCCTAAACCTGTGCATAGAAAGTATACAGGTACTCAGACAAAAAACGCAGGAAGTTTTGAACCATTTTGCCAGGGGCAAGGTAACCAGTATATCTGTTGCCCCAAAATATCTTTTTTTCCTCTCTGGTTGCAGTGCAGGAGACAGGATGGAGAGAATTACGTGCTGATAAAAGTTAATGAATACTTTGTGTATGCCTCAGAGAACAAGCCCCCTTGATTTTTAAATCTCTTCTGTGTCACTTCAGCTCCCCAGACTGATCAGTATCTCTCAGACAAGGCTTTGTCATTGGATTGCAGCCAAAGCATATTTTGGCATAGGCAATACTAACAATCTGCCACTCTGTGGATAAATAAACATTTGCATCATTGTGTGTTTAAAAACTAATCCTGAAAGGCATTAACTTGCATTTGCAAATGTCCTCAGTGTCAGTCTGGGTATTCCCAACGTCCTCAGGAGAGTTATCCAATGAGCTCCCTTTCCTGCATTGTGTGATTTCTGTCTGAGCACTGGGGGATACTCACTCTTCTTTAGCTTTTTTTTTTTTAATGTACAAATTCCCAAACTGAGCCATGTCAGTGTCACTCAGCTATCTTTGCTGTGACCGTTTTTGTGCAAAGTTCATGCCAGGCTTATAATGATCTCAACTGGGCGGCAAATCTACAGCCCACCTGATATTTTTAGATTGCCCTTTTACATGAGCGGTGCAGTCCAAAGCAGATGGAACAATACAGTGATGAGAGAAATACTTCTGTTGTGTATATATTTATTGCACCATTACAGTGTTCAAAGGGGCAAACCAAGCTTTTCCATTAAAAGGGACCATTGACCTTAACACCTCAAAATATTTCAAAGCCCTAAGTAAACCCATATCCATTTCTATCCTAAGCTAATGCATTACCTTGAAATCATGGTGCCTTTTTCGATGTTTGATGTTTATAGGTAAATGTTTTACAGTAAGGATAACAAACCCAGAAAGAAGTGAAACAACATCAATCCCAGAGCACATTTGGTTTCCTGGAATAAATCCTTGTAAGCTGGTTCACTCTGATTTTGTGCTGTGTTTTGTCCCTCAGTTTTAGCAGCACTGCAGTTTGAATTGCCATATCCTACTGCCTCTGTGGGACTCCAGGTTCATAAACCAGTCAATGAATTATATTCATCCATTTGTTTAGTTTTATTGTCTGTGGCAGATAGGATAAGGAAAATAACTTTGTGTAATAAGGAATCTGTGACTGATGCTGTGTAAGTTGGAAGTATATAAGTCATGGCTGGCCCTGTGTATGCAACTGAGCCCAGTTTGGTGTAAAGAAATCATAGAAATGCACTGATTTGTGGCACTTCTGCAGCCTGTAACTGTGGCCACACTTTGTGACTGTTTCCTTGTTCTCAGTGCTTCCTAATGCTTCCCCCCCTCTCTGATGTTGTTGGTTCCCACTCACCCTCCAGCCACACATCTGTCTGTAGGGGAGGGCAGGAGCTGCTGTGAGACCGGAGTACTCTCACCCCAGCCACGTGTCTCTTGTCCCAGCTCTCCTGTGGAGCAGGATCCAGGTGCAAAAGCCTTTTCCACAAGCAGCTGCACTCCTCCCCCATTTGAGGAAAGGTTCTGCAGTGGCTTTGGAGTACAGCAGGAATGGCCACAACTGGATCCTAGAGAGACCCCGCAGCCTGGGGAGGGCTCCATGCCACAGCAGGGGGTGTTTCTTGCAGGAACTGTGGCTGTGGAGAGTCCTGGCAGGAGCAGCTGTCCCTGAAGGGCTGCAGCCTGGGGAAGGGCTTGCACTGGAGCTCTCTTCCCTGCTGCATGCCACAGATTAATTGTGTGTTCAGTGCCTTGACAATAATCAGTGGTGACAGGTTACTGTAGGGACCGTGATGTCTCCAGTGGGCACCACAGTGGCATTTGAGAAAAGCCTAAGGGATATTTTGAAGTTCAAATTTGGAGCATTTTCATTCTACTTAATATTAATTAATTACCTAATAACAGTTTTTCCATCACAGAAACCAGCTGAGCCAGGGCAATAGCAGAAAATGCACAAAGGTCTCAAAGTGAGGTTGGGGTTTGGCCATCATGCGTTGAGAATTTTAAGTGCATTGGGAGCATTTGGACTGTTTTTTTACACAGTTTTGATTCCCTGAATGAGATTTAAAGTGAAGACAAGGTGAGATGTTCCTATTTGACCCTAAATACTGACCTGACAGTGGCTTGTTCATTTCTGTTTTGATTCTAATCTATAGGTCCCTGATTCTGTGACATTGTGCCATGCCTTCGCTGTTGAAGGCTGGCTCAGTGCTGGAAAGTCAAACCTCAAACTCCAATACTCTAGCTCTAAAGAAATAAAAAATGTATGTGCTAATACAATGTATTTTATAGCAATTCTTGGAATATGAGAGCTTGGAAGCATGATAGCCTGCCTGGAGACCAATATCCCTTTCAGTTCATATAATATAATTAATCCTGTGCATTTTGCTTGATCTCCAGGCATTACTCCAGCTATTTGTCATGAGGAGAGTAACACTATCCCTTCTGACCAAGCCCAAATCATCCAAGATTTTATAGGCTAAGACCAACACCTTGGCTGATAACTGGAAGGTAAATGGCAAGCAGCAAAGACTGTAGATTCCTAACTTTACCATGTCTCCAATCAACTACTTCATTTAATAAGCAAGCTGCATCCTGCCTTAGCTCCAGTGCCTGAGCAGTCCCAGAGCAGGGTCTCCTGTGGCGCAGATTTCAACAGCCTCGCTAATTCAGTTAAACTGGAGGAGGAGCTGGTCAGTTAAAATTAAAAAAAAAACAACACCCACAGCACATATTGCTGTGTATGACTTAGATGTTAAGGATGGGATTAGAATTTGCAAGAGCTAAGATTCTTCAATATATTTGCATATATTATGTAAATGTCCTTGAAAATATATTGACATATATTAAACACGTGAACTCTGTACTTTGTGGTACAATGTCTTACACTGAGGCAATTTCTGTATGGAGGCTAGTGAAGTTTAGCTTGAAAATATGCATGGTAAATGTTTATATAATTAGTCAGACATACAAACTGTAAGGCTAACTATTTTAATTGATTAATTTCAGTTGTATAGACCAATTCTTAGAGTAATTACTTGACAAATCTTAATTGATTAGTTTACTTTTTTTGAAGGCATTATTAAAGTTACCATTCCGTTGGGGGATCTTCATTTCCAAGAGAAATATACAGCATATATAGCTAATGTCCTGGGCACCAGCACAGCACTCGCTGTTCAGGGACAAACCACTGCCAGCCCCAGAGGTTTTCTCACCAGCCAGTGTTAGAGGTGTTCAGATGAACAGTGTGGAAAACAGCTGCCCCTGCAGAGAGTAATTCTATAACATCCAAGTGCTTGTCTGAGCCTGGAAATGGCAGAGGGAAGAGCAGGAGCTGCTGCTGCACTGGCATGTGTGCAGAGGATGTGGAAGCATGGAAGGCAAAAGCTGTATTTTCTGCGTAGGAGCAGTCTCAGCTGCATAACTTTACTTAAAATGTAAGGTTTCAGGGAGCTTCACCAAGGAAACACCACTTTTCCCAGCAAAGTCATCAGGAAAATATTCCAACTATTTTGGTGGTAGCAGCGTTTTGCCTAAAACCTCTGGGTCATGGCTGCATATCTTCAAAAGTTAAGGCTGTGAACTGTTCCATGGATATTTGTGTGTGTGACTATATCCTAATTTAAAAAGCAGGATATTAAAGCTTCTGGTTTGCTTTTGCTGCAATTGTATTAGTTCCAAGGTTTTTTTATGTCTTTAAACTAATTTTTCTAAAAACACAGATCTCAAAAGCCAGTTCTACACAGGAAGGTTCATACTTTGTTCACAGTGGTTTTATTGTTAGAGAGATTAGCTCATGGATTAGAAATTGTGAACCTGCTAATTTAATTCACCCCCTGCCCCACAACCTTCCTACCAAAATGCAACACACTAGCCCCAAATGCAAAGACCTTACAAAAATGAAATTAACATTAGGAAATGTATTTATTTTGGGGGGGTGGGGGTGTGTGTGTTTAATTTTTGTGGTTTTTTTCATTCTCAGAAGTAACAGAATAATGTACTGAAAGCCAGGGAGGAAAAATCAATCTGAGGCAAGAAGCAAGCATGAAATGCTGTAGCCCAAGTGGATAAAATGAGATATAAGCAACTGAAAACAGAGACTTAGCATGGGAAACGTTAAGCAACCTTATCTCTCTGTGTTGCTAGCAGCTCCATCTGTTACACACAGTAAAAATACTGAAACCAGAAAAGCAAACACAGCAACGATCAACTTTATTTATTGAAATAAAGATGCATAAAACAACACTCCTATATCAAAATGTCCTGGAGGAAGAAAACCAATCTCACCAAGCATGGTTTCCCAGTACTGGAAGAACTGTGAAGGGAATTGCTGGAGGCAGAGAGCTGCTTTTTTGTAGGTAGTGATACACCCTGAGATATGGAGGAGAAAAGGATTTCTAGCACAACAGAGGCTTTCTATAAACTTTTCCAGTTTGCATTTTCTATAGCTGTATTAGAGACACTGGCTATTCTGCTGTCCTTTTTTGAAATGAGTTGTTCTGAAAATATACTGGTCAAAGTGATTTACCCTTTCCCTAGGAGATTATAAAGAGGGAATCTATTTTGATGGTTAATCATTAAATGGAGTCCTTTCCATTTCCAGGAACAGAATGTCTCCGAAAGAAACAGTGACTCAAGTGAAATGCTCTGTATTCATGCAGCCTTGGCTTGCAAATAAACTGAAAGTGATGCAAGAAATGGCACATGTGAGTCAGGTACTCTCTGAATAAGCAACTGGAACCATTCTGTTTGCAAACAGTGAACTGGCCCAAATGGCACCTTAAGAAACAGAATGTTATCATCTGAGTTATCTAAAATATGTTTTCTGATGTTTGATGCAGATGACAACACTTTTTGTTCTGTGCATTCCTAGATAACTTACTTAAACTGGAAATCCACTTATGATGTCAATAATCATACAAAAGTATAATTTTTGTGGATTTTTTTCTGTAAAGAAGGAATAGACACTGTAGTTAAATGGACTGATTCAGCTCCCTTCTCCAGCAGTGTTGAAATGAGGCTGCAGAAACTGTAATAGGCATTGATATTTCCATTTGCATCATCTATTGCAGATTTCCTCAATCAAGGATTTAAATCAAATGAAATCTTTGCCCAAAACAAAAATCAGTCCTGCAGAGACAAATATATCATTGCATTTGTTTCAGGCAACTGCCCATCTTCTGATCAAACAGAAAAACCATCTTCCTTTTAACTAGTTCCTTTCTCACTCAGATGTTGTCAGTATTTGTATAAAATACCACACATAGCTATGCTAAATTTTATAGCACCTGCTTAGCTGAAGCAAATTTTGTAAATTTTTTTGTAGACATATACAGTTAAAGAAACGTATGTGACTGAAATGTTTGCAGGACTAATGATTGTGTGTCAATGTATGTATCCTTGTCCAGAGAGTTTTTAAATAGAGCCTCTGAAAAGGCCTCTGATTTCCAGTATAACACACCAGAATATGCTGAATTACTTAGCTGCATCACCAAGCATGGCAAGTGTGCGTGGATATGTATTTGTTTGTGTAATTCCTATCAAATTATAAACAGGAAATAAAAGGGGTGAGGCTCTGCTACACCAAACAGCTGCCTACCTCTGATAACCCTGCTGACCACTTTACTGAACTTTCAATGGGGAACCCAGGTGCAATCTTGCAATTAAGTGTCAGGTTTCCACACCCGTGTGATGTTGCTCTGAAGGCACTCTGTGCTTCCTTCAGTCTTCTGGCACTGGCTCATGGTCATCACACAAAAGGCTCGGATACCACGGTCAGAACGAGCCCCGCCTGATCTCCCTGGAATGTGTTCACAGCCTGAGGAAGCTCTAAGCTGCCTGGATGCTCACAGACAAAGCAGAACCATGGCCCAGGGCCGTGCTCTGTGCTGCAGAGGCCCATTCTATTCCATGATGGGCACAATCCTTAGGGTGGGGTTGGCCCACGCCATTGAGTGGTTGCGCAGATTGCCCTGGCAATGGCTTGGGGCCAGCACAGAGCAGCTGTTGTGGGATTGAATATCTTGTGATCAGGGCAGGGGCTTGGAGAGGGAGAATTAGGTGTATGGATATCAAATCCATTTTATCACTTACTCTGCTTACTAGGACCAGTATGAATGGTCTCTAGGAGGTTTTATCTAGAGACATGATCTGAAAGATGTGAGCCCAGCTTTTTTTACATGCAGCTTCTGCATCATTAAACTACAAAACCCACTTAAACAAGAAAGTTGGGATTTTGCTTCCACAGTATTTTCCCTTCTCACCAGGATGAATAAATCCAAATTAAGTTTTCCTTTCTATTACATCATCAACACTTGGGTTGTGCTTGCTCCTGTCGTAATTCCTGTTCTGTATTTTGGAAGGAACACAGCTAATGAACGAGCTTTGTTGCCAGGGTTTCACTAATCATTTTCTGCTCTAGGAAACTAATGGGAAATGTGAATGTGCCATGTTGCTCAGAAAGTCTTTATGCTCATAGACTGTTTGTGTCAAATACGGTGGTTGGTCTCCAGCAGCAAAGATCTGTCTGAGCTTGCACAGATTGTGGAGGTTGCTGAAACTACCACCTCTTCTCCCCATTTCAAATATGAAGGCATATTTTTCTCCTTATGTCTGCCCATTGTGCCTGAGCTCTACAGATAACTCTGCTTCCCTGGCTTTAAGAGTTTGTGTTATTTGTTTGATGGGGTTTTGCTTTTCTTCCCAGCTATCATTGATGCCTGGTCACCATAAAAGTGCACACCAATTTTTTCTGAGATTGGTGCTCCTATAAATCTTCCAGGTATTCACTTAATAGAATTGTTTACATAATTTCATGCACTCACCTATGTATAGCCTGCTCCAGTTTTGTAGGGATTGGTTTAAACTTGCCTTGTACATCCATATCAGAGGAAATATTCCTTCAGATGCTGATGAATCTGTGGTGATAATTTAATATAAATAGCTTTGCTTTGATAGGAGCAAGGCAGGCAGAGAAGTGATGCTTGTGACTTTGACCCCCTGTTGAACCTGTGGTGCCCGAGGGGAGGCATCTCCAGTGCTGAGAAGGATCCTGTCTGTCTGAGATGAGGGTAATCTCAACCCAAGTAAAATTTTAATGAGTCTTTCCTGGTTTACTTCAAAGTTTCGGGGTGTATGAACCCCACTTATCATTTGCACGCTCTTCTCCTCAGTTATCACATATACCACGCTACATTTACAGAACTTTTGGCATTTACCTGCCATTTCCAGGAAGCCTTCAATCTGGGGAGTGCCATGCTTACCAGAGTTGTGGACTTCTACCTTTATAAGTCTCAGAGAGATGAAGGGTCTTGAGTTGCTCTGCTCATGAACCTTCCAGGTTTAATGCATGGAAAAGGCTTGTAAATTGGTGTTGTGGTTTTAGTAGAGGGGAGGGGGCCATAAAGATGGCTCCTGTGAGAAGTTTCTGGAATTTTTCACCATTTCCAGCAGAGCCAATCTCTGATGGCTCTGAAGATGATGGACATGTCACTGGCCGTGTCTGGGCCAATTGGAAAGGTTAGTTACGCCTCTGTGATGACATATTTAAGGAAAAATCAAAACAAAATGTACACGCAGCTGCTTTTAGTTAGAGAAGTAGGAGGCTGTGAGAACATGTGAGGGAAAACAACATGGAGACACCAAGGCCAGTGGAGAAAGAGGGAGAGGAGGTGCCCCAGGCTCTGGAGCTGAGATTCCTCTGCAGGCCGTGGTGAGCCCATGGTGAGGCGGGGTGTCCCCCCTGCAGTCCATGGCGTCCATGAGGGATGCAGAGAGATCCACCTGCAGTCCGTGGGTGAGGTGCCAACATTGGAGCGGGGAGATGT
>VYZT01007673.1:70276-95520 GCA_013400735.1 Pomatostomus ruficeps | reverse complement strand
GGGAGGGAGGGAGGGGTGGGGAGTGAAAAGAAGGGTGTCTTTTAAAGGTTTAGTTTCTTTCTCATATCGTCCTTCTAACACAGGTAGTAATAAATTTCACTTTGCAACTTTAAGCTGAGCCTGGTTTGTCCTTGGAGCGTTTGCTCCCGGTTCCTTATCTCAACTCATAGACCTCTGAGTTAATTCCCTCGGTTTTTTTCCCCTTCTCCTTCCCTCCTCTGCCCAGCTGTGGCAGGGGAGCGAACGAGTGAGTGGCTGCCCTGGGTGCCTGGCACTTAGCCAGGATCAAAACCACGACAATTGGTTTCTTTCTTTTCCACTGAGTTTAACTCAGTGCTTTCCTGGGGACACCATTAACAGATGCAGTACAATTTTGCCTTTTCTGTTGTGATGGGATGGATACCAATGCATTCACATAGATAACATCCACCTGGGTAGGAACAAGCGCATCTCTCTAGATGCCTGATTCAGCCTGGTGCTGCTGGTACGAATGGTTACTGATCAGTGAAATGCAGCACCTTTAGAGCCTGCATTAGAGCTAATTAGTTTCACCACTGCTTTCTTGGTTGTGGTTGCTTTTATTTACAATATAGGGTACATTGACTCCTCTGCCTTTCTTCCTCAAAACAATAAATTACCTTTTTCCCTTCCCTGTGTTATCTGAAGGTAGGGACTACCCTAAGGGCAGATGCCAGTTGTTGTCTACCACCTATGGTCCTGCTCTTGACGTTGATGTGATACTTGTAGATAATTCACATGTACAAGTTCATATAAAATGAACTCTTACACTAGAGATAGAAGAACCTGGGGCATGACTCATGATCTTCAGAGCTGGTTTTATGTTTTACTTTGTTTATTGAGTCACTTTGTGTGTTCCTGAATTCTGACTGCTGCTTCTGGCATTACCGATACAACATCTTTTGGTCAAGTCCTGTTTCCCTTTGTCACATAAAACCTTTGAAGTCTTTCATCACTACCACAGCACAGCTGCACTGAAGCATGGTCTCCAAGTCATTTCAAAGTACTTGTTCATGTTGTTTTTCAGCTGTGGTATTAATCTTCTGTTTAACTTCCTCGTTCTATTATGAAATTTGAAGACGTTCACAATGCTGCCCAGCTTTGGGCATACAGTGCTCTTCTGAGAACTTTTACAGGTCTTGTGGACGTACGGTTCCTGGTTTCTGAGATTGCAATAATGCACTCCATAGGGCGTTAACATTTACTGCCACAGATAGTGGGAAATTTGCTTTCTGTTTATCTTTATCTATAATCTTATTTGTGAGAAAATAGTGGCTCAGCCTTTTTAACCTTCTGAACTTCTGTATGCTTTCAGACAGCTGCTATGTTTCACTGTCTTTCTTTTTTATAATCAACCTGTTCATGAAGGGTTATCTTCTGTTCCCAAAGAGAATTTCATTCCTCAAATTACTATGACTGAATTCAAAATAGATAATATTTAATCTCTGCCTGTATGAGTAACAGAGTATTCATCTATCACTGGTCTCAGTGAGTGCTGAATATACAACATGAGGGTTTCTTTTAAACAATGGATCCAGTTTGAGGAATGTGAAATATCTGTTATTTTCTTTTCACTCTGAAGTTCTGCTTTGGATCAGGATAAGTAAATCATCTTTAGACTGAACAATGGAAATAACAGTAAAATGAAACATAAATTTTAAAAAAGAAAAGAAAAAGCATTGCTGCTCATATACAGAATTTACAGAAGGCTAGACTTAGGCTAATCTTTTTTTAGTGTCCAGCACTTGTTATTCTGTTTTGCCACTCTGTCTGTTTATTAAGTTATACCTAAAAGGTTAAGTAATGCTGCACCATAACATTGTGGCTTGTGTACATCGTAGTATATCACAGACCGGATGCTCTACAGATGTAAATCAAGAGAGATTCAGTGGCATCTGCAGAGCAGTATTGGTTTATTAATCAATATATCAACTTGAGAGCTGTCACTTTATATGTAGAGGTACATTCATACATAAAAGAACTACAAAAAACCCTACATATCCTATGTATCTATGGCCATTGAGTTGTCAAGTTCCTGAGACTTGGAAAGGAGAGCTGATAGATGAGGTATGAGTGTTCAGGTGATTTCGTGGAACAGCACTTTTATTTTACAACTGACAGCACAGAGCAACAAATTCAGCAAAGACTCTGCTCCAGAAGAAGTTCAATCCTGACAAGAAATGTGTGAATATATTATATTATGTGTGTGTGTGTGCAGGCAAATCTGTCTTTAGAGTGAGGACGTGCATGTGCATACATGTGTGCTGTGCAATGTATACATCCTATTAATTACAGTATCAGCTTCCCCTACAGCTGAGCTGGGAACATGAACAGGAGCAGAAATGTGTGAAAACAGCTGTCTCCAAAGCATCCTTCGCCTCTCCTGACTGCAGGTTGCCAGTGTTTCCTAGAGACTGCACAAGGTACAAAGTTGTGCATTATTTAAGAGAAAGGCACATAAATCCCTCATGAGGATTCAACCCAAATGTGTTCTTTAAAGAGAGAGGTTGATGATGCTGATGCTTGATTGTACAATAAAGCTGTGCACTTTTCCATGCCAGCAGAGCACATGCACTGAGCAGTCATTCAGTGCCTCAAAAACATCTGTGGCAAGATACCTCATTCAATTTAATCCCTTACCTTGCCAGGATTTTTGCAAGGCTTTTCATGTTGGATACAATGGGCTCTTCAGCTTCCTTCCTGTAACCCTTGGCAGCTCTTCCAAGTACTCCACTGCCCTTATCTACTGGAGGATATCAGCTACAACAGAGAATACATGGAAAATGTACTATAGTAGTGCTAATCATCCACACTAAGCAAGCAGGGACTTGGTCTGTTAGAGTGGCACACATACCCCAGAGTGTCAGCTCCACAGTCTATTGGATTCTTTAGCATTTGCTATATGCAAGGATATTCATGGTACCTCCCAGGTGGCGAATGGAGGTGGAGGAGGTGACATTGGGGCACCAAGTTTAAGGGTGCCCAGCATAGCATATTCACCACAGCCTGCTACAGATGCAGCTCTAGCTTAGCAGCCCTCTTCTGTGTGGTGCTGTTTGACACACTGCTGAGAAAATTGCACAGCCACTTTGGGGCTGCCAGAACCCAAATTTTGCCTTGGGGGCAGAGAAGTCTCTTGGCTGGCAGGGTCTGTTTGAGGCAACTGTCACTGCCAGGTGTGGGTGCAGTGACAGAGGTATGTTCTCCCCGGCCGTTACCAAGGCAGTGGTTCCGCTGACTAATCAGTGAGTTTCTGAAATGGTTGTTTTTGTACATTTGCTGCTTGGAGATTAAGCTGAGCAGAATGACAGCCCTTGATCTGCTCTCTGTTCAACATGAGGGAGGCAAATTAACACAGATGTGGGTGGAAGAATCAAGAACTGAAGTCTAAATCAAGAGGAAAGGCAAGTTTTGAGATGAGCTGATAAGTGATACAGCAGGTTCTGAGCAGCTAGGAAAGGAGGATGAAGGAGTACAAGAAAGGCCATCTCAGAATGACTGGTGAGTGCTCACTTTTGGTTTTTTGTTGTTGTTGTTGTTGTTGTTGTTGGTTTTGTTTTGTTTTGTTTTGGCTTGTTATGACCTCCCCTCTCTGCTCCCTTGCCAGGTCATCTCAGAACAGATGTCCAGTTCACTAGTCCACTCCTAGATTTGATGTACTAAAGCCACTGAGCACCAATGCATGCCATATCCTGTTTATCTGCCGGACTAAATAACTCCATGCTTCCTAGAAACTGATTCACCCACAGGGGGAGAAAAAAAGAAGTTCATCAACACTGAAAGGATTCTCATGGGCTACAAAACTAAATTAATATCAATAGAGTGAAAGTGGCTCAGGTTTTGACAAATCAAAATACTCCAGCAATCAGTTTGAACATTAATAAAGACAGAGGGAAACACACAAAACCATCTTTATGGAGTAAGGGAGTTAACAGAGAAGTAACTCATGAGTGACACAGAGATAAGCCACTTGCCTATCAGGTCCTGATGTATTCATCAAGCCATTTCAGCTTAGATACGCTCAGTAAACTTTTACCTTCTTAGAGTTTTACCACCTATGCAGTTTGTTTTGGCTGTTTTTTCAGCACCTCCTGATTTCTGAGGAGTTACAGAGAAGAATCTACTCTAGTCTGTGATCTGGTTGTTTATATTGTGGCTAGAGGTCACCTCTATGCCTGAACACAATCCTTATGAAGCTAAATGCTCTTTTTTTCCTCAGGCATCAAAGTTTTGGCATGATAAGATAACCTGAGTTGAAAGTTCATGTTGAGGAGGATGACATAATAGGCAGCATACAAGCAGGAAAAATAAGCTGTATCTATTGTTTTCCCATTACTAGAATCCCATTTTGTTTATGGACACTGGAAGTGGTAATAGTAGTGATGGCTCTTCTAACATTTAACCATAGCTACTAGAGTGTAAATCTAAGTTATACACACCAGGGTGAAAATTGTTGTGGTGTCTATAGATTTCCACAGCAGATACAGGCTTACCCTGCAGTAAAACAAAGCAAATAATTAATAACCTAGAGCCATCTCCTTCTGTTGGGAGTCTGTTAAAAGAATGAGGAGAACTGCAACTACCATTAGTGGAAACAGTATCTACCCAAGTTCTGGTATTTACTCCTTGTTCTTTAGGTGACTCTGAATGGATGATTGGACATAATCTCTGAGGCCCAGCAGTCTACTTTGCATGGAAAGATGAGGGACTTGATTTTGGCCAGTGCTGCTTAAAAATCACTGGCTGCCACGTGAGAACTAGGGACTATGATCAGGATGTGTAGCTGACACTCCAGGGCTACATGTGCCACCAAAATTTTGGTGTTTTCCTTTAGCCAACCTGCTTTGAATTTTTAGCTAGAAGCTGAGGGAAGACAGGAATCACTCTAAGGTAATATTAACGACTTGTATAGGGATAACATGTGCAGCTACAGAGCTTTTGACTCAAGAATCTCCACCATCACAATTTAAGGAATTTCCTTATCCTGTGAGATGCATTAGGTAACTGGATAACTATTTGCAGTAAGATAAGCCTGGCACTCCTGATGTTCGTGGTATTTCTTATGCAGGCAAAGACTGCAGACACAGAGTTTACCTGTTTATCTCTGGTTATATTTAGTAATCTTAAAAGATGGTGAAACTCAGTGATAACAGTCACACTATGATAACCATATTGTTACTAAAAGGTAAAATGTTTTGTGTTTATCTGATCAAGAAGGTGCAGCTCCAGCCCAAGCTTGTCTGTGACTGGAGTAGGATATATATTTACCTTCTGTCGTAAGCCTTGTAGTGACCTGCAAACAAGAGCCAAAATATTGTTCTCCTGCATGTGGGAGGTTAAGCCTTCTTCCCGGAGCACTGTGCAGGGTGCATGTGGCCCAGTAATGCTCATGAATTTTACATTGGTATCAGCAGGGTTTTGTTTCTCCACCATGCTCAAAACAGAGCTGAAATGCCACCTCTGGGTCGGAGAGAACCAAGGGCACAGACCAGGCTGGAAGGAAGGGATCTGCCTGGTCTAAGGGCATTGCAGAAGAAAACCTGAGGCAAAATGGTCCTAACAGGGACACATAGGGAAACCCAAATGCTGATCAAGGGAGGCTCTTACCAGTCCCTCAACTGGTCTGTGGAGGGCTGGGGTCTTGAGCACAGTGTTAATTTCCATGAGCTTAAGATGTGACCACGTATCTCCCAGGTATGATATTTAGTTTGGTGAACCATGTGTTAACTACTTAACTGCCAGCTTTTATTTAAAACCATATAAATACTATACTAAGATGATCCTTTTGGGCCTCTTCCAACTCAGAATGTTCTGTGATTCCATGATTCTGTGATATTATCTGATATGGTTTATCATATCAGGCTTTTCAAAGCCTTTTACTAATGTGAAGTAAATCAGTGTAAGTCATATGAAATTTCTCTATGTGGCGTAGTCATAAAAACAGTGAAAGACCAGAATGGTAATTTGCTCTGTCAAATTTCCATGACTGGATTTATCCAATGTAAGTGTGGGCAATGGTCTTGGATTCAGAGTGCAGCTTGCAGGGGACTGTTAGCACATGCACACAAAAATGCATGTGCAACCTATATGCTCACACAGATGTGTATAATATATATCTTTTCTCATGTATGTGACTGTGTATACATATATATTTATACAGAGTAAAGGAAAGAGATTGAGTACATATGATAAAATAATTTAGTTCTCCTAAGATCCAAAATACCCTCTGGATGTGTTTGCCTCTCTTTGCTAAGTACTGAGAAAACCTAGGGAGGCTGAAAAAAGGCTATTTTTAGCAATACATTTCCTAGCTTGTGCTACTAATTCTGAGGTAATTTATTACACTGAAAGGTGTTTGGAATTTAATTAACTTGGCTTTTAATTCTGATTGTTTGCTTTGTTCTTTCTTCCACTGTGGGCAGGGAAAATGAACTGTGGACTTTCACCTTTATTACCAATCAGTGCCCAATCACTTTCACTTTTGCATTCTCAGACACGTACACAGTGCTTCTGTGCAGGAATAGAGATGTTTCTCCTGAACTCAAAACTCTTTTTGTTAGCAGAAAGAACTGAATAAATAAAAACTCAGGGAATCTTTTCTGCTTTGTAAAACAATATACTTCATACTGTCTCTGCTGCTTACGTTTCAAACTATTCCAGTTCAATTCTGCCTTTAAAACTTCTTGTTTAGCATATTGCTGTTCTTAGTCTGGGGGAACTGCTAGTCTGAGATCCATGCAGAACACTTCATAGTTTCTACACTAAAATGGTTCTCAGTGATGCAAGGCTGAGCCAAACAAGTGAATTCACACCACTCAAACCTCCTTTCAACTCCAGCCAGTCCAGACTCGTTTTTGCATACTTTGGCAAGCCCCAAATGCAAAAGATGGTTTGTCTTTCATCAATAGGCACAGTGACACTGAGTACACAACAGGGCACCTTCTCAATCGTCTTTCTACTTCATGAATTGTTGACATTTTAACCTCTTAATTTAAAGCCTGCGTCTGAAATGACTGCTTCTTCAAGAAGGAGGAACCTTTGCCCAGTTCTGCCAAAGGCTGTTTTTATTTAATACAGAAAAAATGTATTGATAAAACATTGCTTAAATCAATGGCAGTGTCTACCTGTTGATAAAACTGTTGTAGTATTACGTCTTCAGAGAACAGGAAAAACACAATTGCATTTAGTCACTATTTGACACATGAAAACAAGGGGGTTTAATTTCCCTCCTTCCTAATCTCAGGGCAGAATCTCTCAGGGCTACCAACAGCCACAGGGGTTCAGTGAAAGAGGCTGAAGAAAGAATTTAACTCTCTTGTTCCTTATTCATGGCACTCAGCTTGTTATTCAGAACCTCATATGTTTGTGAAAATACCTATTGGGGAGTGTTTTGGTTTTGTGGGGTTTTAGCCAGGTAAATTGTGTTGAATTGTATAACTGTTAATGTTTAACTGAGAAGGTTCAATTTCTTCCAAATCTGAGTGTTGGAATTGCTCCTTGATCTCATACATATCAGCTTTCTGTGTATGAATGGTACAATGCTGCTTACATTATCCATGGTGACACTTCCATGCAGCCACTGGACAAGACTTACACTTCTTCAAGCCAAAATTTTAGCTCTATGTACAGATCTGCATCTTATTTGCTCCCCATTCCACTTTACAATTTGCAGATGACCCTTCTGCGAGAAACTGGAAAGAAGAAAATCTTAATTTGAAGATTGCACTGGATTTAGTTCACATCAATATAGGATCTTTGACTCAGAGAGATGAAATAGCACTGTTATCAATAAATAATCATATCTTCCACATGCGCTTTCCTTGGGAAAGGAACCAGTAGCTTCCATTTGGCCTCTATTAGATCATACCCCCTGTCTTTGGCTATGTTGAATTTTTGTTTCTCCATCAGAGATACTGAAGTGTACGTTAGTGCCTGAACGGAAATCCCTCTCAGCAGGGATTGAAACAGGCTCTGCTAGCTAAGTAAACAGTTTGTACTAGTTATCACACAGCCTAAAATGATAATGGACTTTTGAAAACTTATCTAAAGCAAAAATGGCTGCTTGAGATCAAAGTCCAGATCACAAACTTCACTCATTTTGCTTTAAATACCAGGAATAATGACTCATATTCTCTGTCTCTGTTTCTTTTCATGCACCACAGTAGGATGTCTCATTTGCAGCCAAAAGAGAATAAAGACCAGTGAATGGCAAATTAAATTCTTGAAATTCAGTTTCTCTGTCCTTTCCGCAAATTTGCAAAACATTTTTGCTAACATAACACTTTAAAATCTACAATATATATTTTGCCCCATTTGTAGGTGGGCCTCTTTATTAAGTCACAAAACACTAACTGCAGTATCCTATAATAATGGTCTTAAGAGTGGCAGTAAATTGGCAGGAAATTACTATAATTTCCCTTCTTGAAAGAAAACAGGCAAAACCATCCACAAATGCAAAACATGTTTGTGTGAAAATACCCAAACTCCTTTTTTCCCATTCAAGATCTCTGTTTCCCAATCTAACATCACACACCACTCATTTGCATTATACATCTTGTTTTTCAGAAGCTACAAAACGTTATAGTTTAAAAATATGAACCAAAAGTTTTGTACAAATTTATGAAATTCTCTCTAGAATTACATTTCACGATACAATGTAAGCAGTCACGCTATTTTCATCTTTCAAAACAACACTTCAGCCTGGCACAACATTAGCCTGCAGGAAATACATAGGATATCAGCAGAGCTAGCAGGCTGTTGGGACTGTGTTTCCTCACTTTGCTCATTTTGCAATGTTCACATTGTTTTAACCTTCGTGCTTCTGCAAAAGTGCACGAGGGATTTGAAACCTCTCACACCCTCCACAACCACATATTGTTAACCCACTGAGGTCTTTGCCTCTCTGGTCACCAAGCTAAAGGAAGAGGAAAGGTGGAATGAGAAGTGGGTGAGTGAGTCCTCTGCTCAGACTTGAACAACAGGGAAGAGGAAAAGGCCTTGCCTTGGGAAGAGTTAATCCTGCCTAGCCCAGCCTAGCATGACTAGCTGCGTCATGGTGACCTCCCTTGCAGCACTGAAAAGTTTGACACCACTGTTTGTTTAGGGCTGTGTCCAAAAGCACAGTCACACCCTGTCAGGAGCTGCAAGTGTCGACAGCTTTCCTTTAGTGCCAGCTCTCTGTGCAGTCCCCAGGGACTCTGGTGAGGCAGAGCTGGAGCAACAGCAAACGCTGAGACCAGGCTTTATCACTTAATCGTTCATTTTCACTCTTGATTCAGAAACATTTTTTTGTGTGTAGGCTGACAAAGAAGCAGTAACTTCCGCAGAGTGTCAGTGTTCTTTCAAGTGCACTTCCCTCCCTAACAGGCTTACGAGTTTCCCGTCAGCTTGGGGCTTACTTAGCTCTAAAACTTGTTTTGCTCTAACAAAGTGGAAAACTTGAATTTGTCAAAAATGAAGCGCTTCCAGGTCTATCCACGTTTTTAAGTAAGGCCTCTATGCTGTCATGGCTCTGCTGTTGCAATTTATCTTCATGTGCACGTTTCAGTGTTTGCAGAGATGAATTCTGTGTCTACAAGTGGCCTGTTTTTCAAAGGCATGCTGTGGAGACAAAGGTTGAAACCCAAATCACTTCACAGCAGTCTGCAAGTCTGCCTCTCTCTTCAGGAGCTATAAATGTGTCTAAGCAAAAAGCAACAGTTCTCCCATTTGTAAATAATGGGCTTGGGTGAAATAACTCAAATATCTGAAAAAATCCTTGTTTAAAACAGAGAAGGAAATTCTCGTCCTAGGCACTAATCTGGAATACTTTGGGGCTGGATTAGTATGCAGGAAGTAAAGAAATGAAAAGGCAAAGGGTGGTTTAAAGATGCCATTGCACAAACATGCATGCATATTCTCTCAGGCCCTGCCTGGTGGTTCAGTAATGCAGCAGGCAATGATAATGATACAATTTCATAGCTCCTCTAATCCCAGAGGATCCACAAAAAGCTTGACAAACTGATGTTCTGTATAAGCAATAGTCTGGGCCTTTCTTTCTCATCTGTAGAGGAGTGGAAAAGATTACAGTACAAATATAGCAAAATCTGGTAAGTTCAGAAGCAAGAGGAAGCAAAATATATTCCATTCAATGAGCACACTAAAATTTGTATAATAAAGAAATTCAGAAATCCTTACACTTAATTAGCAGACAAGCTAGAATTGTTCCATTTTGGTTTTGGAAAGCATGGTGGTAACAGAAAACAGAAATCATCTAGAAGACACATAGGCCATTTGTACGCACAAATCTCTGATTCAGAAAAGGATATGCAGGTCGTTGATCTTGTTACATGGCAGAAAGATCCAGACCTGGTAAACTTTATTTCTGAACATTGTTGTCATTTCCCCTACTGCTGTCTTTGCTTTTTGCAGTTTGCTTATGATCTTCTAAGTAGATTTTATTTAATTAAATGACACCCTATTAGAATCATGCAAAAATTCTCCCAAGGAAAGAATCACCACATGTGAGGGATAGGTTTTATGTGGATGAGAAGTTGAGGTGCAGCAAACTGTGTGTTGTTTCTCGTTGAAGCCTCTAAAGACAGGCTGCCTTTGAGGGTTTCTCATTTGGGTGGGATTAATTCTAAGAGAAGTCTGTCTTTTTTCATAGATAGGGAACCCTGTCAGACCAGGTGCATCATCTGCCTGCCTAACATCAGGCTCACAAAATGCTCTCCCGCAACACAAATGACCAAATTCAGCGAGCCTCTTGATTTGTGTTAGAAAAATCTTAGTTCTTTGTGCAAGGTAAAGTTACATACTACCAGGCCAAAAGTAGTGTTCATAAGCTTAATACATTGATATACCTCAGCTACTGATAGAAAATAAATGGTTATTTACCAGGACATCAAAAGCTTTCCGAGAACTTTTTTCAACCCTTTACAGTCCCTGAAGCAAAGCAGTCCAAAAGGCCAAGAAAGAGTATCTTGTGCTTTGAAGATCTTGACACAGACAACACATCTGCTTTGCAATATTATCATCTGTTGTTTCTCTGTGGCATATTTAGGCAAGTATCTTCGAAAGGTTTTTATAATCTCCGTGACAATTTCTTGTGAGGAGAAAAAAAAAAACAGTTGAAGTGTTTTTATGGTCACCTTAACCACAGCCTATTCCAGGAATGTGAAGCAGCAGCTAAAGAGCATCAGGTGTTTCACACAGGAAGGGTGCAGGGGAGGAATGCTAGCACAGATCCCCACGCCCAAGGAATGGTGTCTGTGCAGAGAACCTGCAAGACTGTGAGGCTGAGAGTGCTCAGTTGAGCAGTGTGCAATGTTGGTGCCTGTGCTGGGTGGTGATTCCTCACCTAGCCTCTCCCGAAAGGAGAGCTGGTATCCCAGGCAGAACACACATAAAACAGCACAGCTCGTCAGTCGCTTAGGCTCACACCTCTGAGAAATCAGGCTAAAAATATTCATCCTGGGACCACCTGTGGCAGCTGCAATGTCATTTATTATTCAAGGTCTATCAGATGGCAAAGGCACAGATGCTGTGGGCATCTTCAGCATTGACAGACTGTTCATCAGTGTTATGAATTTATATATCCCCTACAGGTTCTGCTATCAGTTGTGTTCCTGGTTAAATGGGTCAGGCAAGGAAGTACATTCCATAAAGGAATTGCAGTCTCCTACACCTCAAAAACTTCAGTCACAGAGGAAATATCCTATTTTGATGTGGTTCAAGAAGGTGGCAGGGAGAGGAGTAGAAACGTTAAAGCAAGACCAGCTTGACTCAGAAGAGGGACTGTGTGTTAAGGATTCAAGACTCTGGGGTGAAAAAGCCCTAGAGAACAGCAAGGAAAAGTTCTTGGTCTACATGTAGAAATTGTTAAAGGTGTATAGAGTGAGACATTCTGATAATCTCTGTATTATTTAAAGAATGATTCTTTTTATAATGCTTTTATTCCCACAACAATGCTACTGTTCCAATAGCTCTGTCAGAGCCGCTGAGTGATGCGTTAACCCTGCTGCTGCCCTGAGAAAAGTGGAAGCTGCTGAACTAAAGCAAAGGGGGTGGATAGACCTTTTCAAGCTGCAGAAACCATCAGCTCAGTGGAGAGGAAGTGACTGAAAAAGGAGGGTAAGAGAGACCTAATAATGATACCCTGAGGAAAACTGCTGGTCAGAACAATTAGCCATGAATCTAGGAAAAGCCATAATTGAACAGAGAACAGAGGATTTATTTTAATTTGGTATATGGGAACACTTTGGATGGGAACTAAAGGAATACTTTCCCTTTCTAAGCAGATCCCTAAAAAGAGATGACATGGGCCACCTCCCAGCTTCAGCGCTTCACTCTTCATTGTGGCACATCATGGGATAACTGGAACATTAAGTATGTTGCAGTCATTATGCCTGCCACAGCTATGGTCTGCAAATGTGACTGCATGGAATATCTGGTTTCTAAGGCAGGCTGTGAAGGGATGTGCCTTTTTACCATGGTCAGGGAGGAGCTGACAGGCTCACCAGAGACTTCAAAAAACCTCAGCTTTTCAGTTAACAAGGAGCTCAATGCTCTCATGTACTCAATTTGTCACAAGGGGAATGCCATGCAATATTGCACAGAGTAGTTATAAGACATTAGCTGCCATCTCATTTACAGAAAAAAAAAAAAATCATTCTTTTCTCAGCTGCAGTTCACCAGTGATCAGCTACACACTGTACATCCTTGATCATGTCTCAATGGAAAGTCTTTTCTTTATTTTGCTGGGCTATAGATTTAGCTTGTGGGAGGCCAGGCCAGTTAACAGCGTAATGTACTTTAAAAATGAATGTGATTACTAGTAAGTGTTTTTCTCCATTAAAATCAGCAGAGAAGTTTACTTAATTCTTTGTCCTTTAATCAAAGCAGTAAAGCATTTCAGCAACCTGTAAATCTGGACATACAGAGTTGCAAAATAGGGAAAATTCACAATAGTGTAATTTTTCTTTGAAACTCCTTTATCTCAGTGAAAGATATTTGAGCAAACCCATCACAACACACACTGTTGTACAACTGACTGATGTTCCTGTTAGGAATTCTTGCCACAGGTTCTGCAGCAGAGGGTAAGGGCAGAGCACAATTGTGTTGAAAAACATTGGTGCTGGTAGTTAAAAAACTCACTGCTCTTTTTTAAAACCCCAACTTGAATCTTTACTAGGCTGTACCGTGAAACACATACACGCTGTGTTACATTAAAATGTTTAATTAGAAATATGAGTTATGCCTTGCATAGTAACAAGAAACTGCCGTAAAATAATGTATACTCTGATAGTCTCAGACTATCACAGCAGTCATGCATAAGTTCAAATCCTTTTCAGTGGGACATTGATTAATTCATTCTTTGATGAATCTAGGCATAGGCATTCAGCAGCTTCTTCCCTTTCTCAGCATGGGTTTAGTTATGTGAAGCCAGAAATGGCCTTTGTATGTTTAGACTTTGAGAGCATATTCAGCTGGAATCCTGCCTCACACCTAGGGCTAGACCTCTGCAATAATGCAACTCTGCTTGTTCCAGCTCTGAACAAAGACAAGCAGGGCTATGGAGTTATGTTACTCACTACAAGTTGAGGAATCAGCTTTCCATGCGGCATTATCCTTCCACTCCCTTTCCCACAGGAATAACACAATGTAAGTTAAGCTTGCGCCTTTGCCATTATCGTGCTTTGGTGGCTCAGTTCCAGCACACAGCCATGTACCACCTCATTATTTATATCCTGCTAGCATCTTATTTAGTACCTCAGCTTCCATCACAACTGTATTGGGATAACTGGATAAGAGACTCATTATAATTGCAGCTTCTCTGCAGGGGTCAGCACCTCTCCCCATGAATATGATAAGGTGCTCCAAGTGCCACCTCACCTGCAAATGGTGTTTTTCCCTGAAGACTCACTTCCCACAGGCTACAAGCTGATATTGAATTTCTGAAGTAATATTTTAATAACTTAATTTAAGATTTAACAGCTTTCTTTCCTGTGCTTTGTTGTATAATTAATCCATGTGATGGGAACTCATTAGACTTGGGGATCTGAGATGCATCTGGACATGCAAGGGCTGTAAACAGACCTAAAACCTGTGTTAGGGCCTACTTAAGGTGGGCAAATACAGAACTGTGCAGAGAAAGAATAAATTATTTTATCCTTGGGGATAATCAGAAATTACTTTTTTGATAGTTGGATGTGTCTTTCAATCATATCTGTAGTTTGTTTTAATAATAGTAAAACCAACAAAGTTTTGTCTACTGACATTTAAGGTGGAATCCTTGACTTTCTGGGCTGAGAAGATCTGGCCCAAATATCATCTTGCATGCATGTGTGAATGTCCATGAGCTGTAGGTACTTCTGCCTCCTGAAAACAAATCTCAAGCAGATACTACAGAGACACTTGGAGCATCACATTGAACAGTCCACCACAGGACTTTGTCTCATTCACTTATTTAGAGCTGTGCTGCTGTGTTTATCACAGGCAAGTGATAAGGCCTGTCACTGCCATTGAAAAATCTTAGATTGATGAAAGAACTGAAGCCTTGGTGTCCCATTTCTCCAGAGAACACTGCAACTAAAAGACTTTCACGAGGTTTCTTGTTTCCTGCTGGTAGTACTATTCTGCTTTGATATGATCCAGAGAAAGCAAATGGGTCTGGTCCTACACATTGGTTAGAGCATTTGCTCAAATTTAGTGTCCAAGACCATGCTCTGGATTAGGCAGAGCAGAAGTTTGAAACCATTTTCCAGGAAAACACCGCTGAGTGAGCTGCCCATTTACCCGTAAGTCTGCGTGTGGGTATCTCATTTCTTCAGTTTGCAGGGGGAGCTGCAGAACCAAGCTCCAAGGGACAGGTTGTAGCAGAGAACACCATGGCTAAGTGTGCACACCAGTCTGCCCCACTGCTGACCATTTCCCTCTTCTTCACATCCCTTTCAATGGTGCATTGCTTTCTTGACAAGCTGAGGAACAAAAGCATAGAAAACACAAAGACAAAACAACAGCATGAAAGGAGTAACACCTTTGGGCATCAGGGATATGTTCCTCACTGTGTGTGCAGTGCTGAGGTTCCCAGCAGAGCACCTTTTCCCCACTGGACATGAGCAACAGCTCTAATGAAAGCTTTGTAAAGAAGCATGCTGCCAGCTGCCTTCTCTGGGAGCTGGGTGAGTTGTGTACAGACACCTGTTTTCCACAGACACAATTTACATAAGCACTGCACACATTTCTCCGGGCGCTGTCAGGGTGCCTCGATCCTTTTCTCTCTCGAGGCTCATCTTGCTCTGTACAATTGCTGTGGTGAGCCAGGAACACTCGTGTACCTGTTTTGCTCAATTACACCCTTTCCATGGATGTGAGTCATCTATTTCATGGTCTAGAACATACTCATTTCATTTCCTCTGCCCTCTGGTGATTGAGGTAATTAATACTTTGTAAACACCTTGAGACCTCATTGCACTAACTACTGTACAAAGCACAGGGCTTGCCCCAGAATGATTCTTCTGAACAGGATAAGACGGAAGAAGCTCAGAAGAAAGGAAAAATTAGAGAGCATAGACTTTTATATGGTCCTCAGTTCTTAATAGTCCCAGTTAATTTCTGCTAACTTAATGCAAGCAACACATCCTGGTTTCAAAATAGGGACTCACCACAGTTCTCAGTGACCTGGAGTGAGACAAATGAGCCTCATTGATCATTTGACATAGGTTTCTAGCAAGCTCCACACCCTTCCAACAAGCTCTGCCAGATCTGCCTGACCAAAGGGTGCTTCAAATTCTTCATTTCCACTGGACTTTGGATCCAGTGTTTGGGAGAGATCTATGTGGTGGCTGGCCCTGACACACAGCCAGCAGCGTGTTGTGGCTGACAGGGGCAGTCACTTGCCCAGAAGGGGCCAGAAACTGCACTGAGAGCAAGAGATGCTCAGCAATAATGCTGATGTGCCACAGGCATCCAAGGAGGAAGCAGCAGCAGAGGGCTGGAGGAGGACGAAAGGAGGGGCTGCAGACCCAGAGCAGAGATCCCCCTCAGGCAGTACAGGAGAGACCCTGTTGTAGCAGAGACACTCCTGTAGCTCAGATAAGGGCCTGTGCTGGGACAGGGATATGGGGAAGGAGGGAGGAGCAGCCAGAAGGGGCTGGGAGGGACTCATCATAGCCCATCCCCATCTGTATGCCTCTTGATGTCACAGGGGAAAGGGTGGAAAGGTTCAGTTTAATTTTTGTCTTTCTTTCTCACCATTCAAATCTATTTTAATTGACAATACAAGTAATTTTCTCCATTACATGTCTGGTTTGCCTGTGACAGTCATGGGTCACTGATGTCCCTGTCTTTATCTCAACCCACAAGCTTTTCCATCTTCTCTTGCTCAGTAAGAGAGCAACTGGAGGGTTGGGGCCCTCGCCACAGGGAGGACTCAGCTGTGCAGTCTCAGGCTGCAGGGTGCCCCTGAGGCTCCTTTTCTGCAGATCTGTGCTGATGAAGCACCTCTGTGACCAAGGGAAAGAGCTGCAGCAGGAGGTCAGCACACTGTGGAGCTACACAGATGATGAAAAGGAGGTTGACTGGATGCTCTCCAGGATGCAAGGGAAGCCTGACCCTCTAGCTGACAGAGGGACAGGCAGAGTCTGTGCTTATTGGATTGGAAAACAGAGAATGGCCCATTCCTGTGTGCAAGAAGGCAAGCAGAGGTGCCATGGATGATCAAGGGGTCCTTGATAAAACTCAAAAATCCCTCACCGTATAAGTGTTGAAATGTTGAAGTCCTGTCTCCATAATTAGTCATGAAAAATCTGATGGGATGCAGCTCTGAGGAACCTGCTGTAGTTGCATGTGCCTTGAGCAAAGGGGTAGATAGGATTATCTCCAGAGGTCCCTTCCATCCCTATGGATTTGCCATGATTGTGCATGTCTGCTGTTCTCTGATCCCTTCCTTTCTTCTCTCATCCTTGGCACCTTGCCCTTGGCCACAAGGCATTGCCTCCTGCCACATGCAGAACTCTTTGGAAAAAAAGCACAAGGCAACCACTCAAGTTGAAACGTGGGCATCTTCCTTTACAGTGACAGTGGAGGTGTTAGCGCCAGGCAGTAGGACTTTTTACAGTACCCCAGAGAACTGAGCAGAATTTCAGGATGGATGAAGACTGAAAACTGATTTCCTCTTCTGCCTGGGGCTGATGGGCATTCAATCTTCTCATCACTTACAGGGGTGAGGACCTTCAAAGGTGTTGTACTGGAAGTGATGCACAGTGCACTGAAGAGGGAACTGAAGACAAAACCTCTCTGTAGAAGTCCAGTGGCTCAGAGCAACCAGCCAGGAGTACAGAGACCTCGTCACAGTCCGTGTCCCTGTACGTGCATTTTACATTACCCTACTTCTAGCTCAGGTGTGTTCTGACATAAAAAGACAATGCAAATATCCTTTTTAGGATGCTTCTTTTGGTATCTGAATGTCACATACATTCTGGAAGCAGCCACTGGGAGGGATATCCTGATTGCTGGATCTCCCTCTCTATTGGCACAGGCTGTGAGACAACTCATGGACTGCTTTACTTTATGTACCTGGAGAGACTTCAGGGGGGAAAAAAAGGCCCATGATTATGAAAACGCTACAGTGACTAAATAAACACACACACAAAAAACCCCCGGGTCAAACTATGAAGCTTCAGAATTCAGTGGTCTCCAGTGCTAGGTGATAACTGAACAGGGATTTTCACATATTGATCCAGTCACCCAAATCACATTTTTGGTTCTTCACATTTTTGAATCTAGTATCAGACACCTGAAAATTCAGGCACTCTTGCAGTCACACAGAGCACAGCTGGTTGCCTCATACGTCTTGTTCAAAGTCACCTAAGTCCATACCAGAGCTACAAATTCGATGTTATGGTAGAGTCATACCTGCAGCCCTGAGCCTTGAAAGCTGCTGTCTCTCATATAAAAATTTGTCTTACTTTCTCACACCTATAAGACAGCTGTCACAGACAGCTGCGACCCACAGAAGAGCTAAATCTCCACTGATAATTTCGGCAGAAGCCTCATCTTGTTACAACTGGATTTCCTCAGCTTGGTTTCAGAGTTCTTGCCGGAGCTGACTCAGCCCTTTTGTGTGAGATTCAAATAGCTCCTTGTGGTCAGGATCCTGAGGACAAGTACCGTTTGTTGGTTGTATCACTTTTTCTGCAATTGTGAATATGCACCCAGTGGAAGGTGTTAATGAGTTAAGAATGGTACCCTATGGGTATAGTATCTTACCACAATACATGACCCTTGTCACCTTGATTAAGAAATGTCCTTAAACCTGGTGTGGGTAGAACATAGATCCTGCACCAGCCATGGATCTGCCACAAGACAAAACACCCCACAAACTGAACAGTTGTACAGATTTTCCCAAAAACTCCCCATGGGTTCCGTTCTCTCGTTTCCCACTCTAGCAGACACTACATCTGTTCCTTTAGCAGTTGCTGGCAGACAAGACAAGCCCCAGTGCCAGCTAATAGTATATGATCTGCTGCTGAATTAATTTTCCACTTAAAAATGAAATTATGGCCCAGATCCTCATTGGATTCAATACAGCTATCACCTATTAAGCATCTGATAGTCTGGCTGTACAGAGCTTATTCTTCCTCTCTCTTTGTAGCAAGAATACAACCAAAGAGTTAGATTTTGATCTGATGTGTGAAGGCAGTGAAAATATTGATTGTTTTTGTGTCTGATGCATCCATCCTGAGAAATTACAACTTTTTCAAAAAGCCAGAGAAAAACATGCCATTCAAAAAAACAAAGAAAAGGAAGAAAGAAAGGTTGTAAAAGATACTATAAATCTTTTATTTCTTTTGAGTTACTATGCAATGCCCTTCATTTTGAAGGAAATGGTACAATCAATGATGTGTACTTCTTTCTCAGGAAAAGAAGATATTTGCACTAACAATTCAACATTTACTGACAAAAGACAGCTTACAGAAAATGCTCATGGTGGAAAAAAATCATATTGTGATTACACTTCTTATTGTGGATGATTTCATGAAGTGTTACAATGTCAGGAATTTCAAGTGTGCATTTAAAGAAAGCTTCTAATCCAGTATTAATGCAAAGGAATTTGAACCATCTAAACCACCAGTGTTCAAAATCACCCTGATTTCTTCCTATTCACAGTTAAAGAAAAAGCCTAATCTGGAAGTCTAAGCCCATGATACAATACTCCTGGCCTTATCACTGCACACTGATTTTTAAGAGTAGTCAAGCATACTCAATTAACAGTAGATTTCTTACAAATAGAAATTGCTGTTGGAAACAATGTATTTCCTACCTCTACTTAGTTATTAGTCTCTGATCTGTTATACAAAATTAAAATTTTGCTTTCAAAAAATATTTGTTCCTACATGGCTGTTAGCTTTATGGTTGGTGCTGTTAATTGTCAGAAAAGCACTGGTGGGAAATCACTCGACAACACACTTCACATACCCAAGGACAGACCTTTGGTAAAACTTAACCAAAGGAGAAGAGAAAAGAAAACCACCATTACATTCAAAATCTGAAACAGATTAATCACGAAGTATCACCTATTATAGTACTGAGTGGAATAACAAAATCAAATGAACAAAAGGAGTTTTCCTAAGGTTTCATTTATACAAAACAATTTAAAGTTTACTTCCATAGTCTAGGGTCCTTCAGTCTGAAGAATATATTTTTCCAAGTAAGAAAACACAGTTTTTGAAGTAGCTTTTGGAATTTTCCCTGCCTACTCTACAACTGCCTACCATGTTGGCCAGAGGAGCTCTAGAGTTGCTGTAATCAATACCTTGCATTCACACAGAATCAGGGATAACAAAACAGTCTTCAGTTTATGTCTTTGTTCACTGCCATGGAAGGTGAATGTCTAAATTGTGTTTTTAAAATTACTCAATCAGCGGGTAATTGTAGGTTTTACTACAACGCCTTTTCCAAGACATTATTTGCATCAAACACACCAATCCTCCAGGGAAATAAGACTGCTCATCTACATTTCCTAGCTGGAGCAACATTTACACATCTGGGGCTCAGCCTTGCCAGCCTTCACATGTGCATATTGATATTCACAGCAGTAGGTATGCCCAAATGAGTAAATTCATAGAGATGATTAAGTGTTTGCACAATCAATGGGCTTTTAAAATAAATTATATTAACTTTAAATGTTAAAAATGGAAGGGAAAGTTCAAGCATGACAAGACAAAGATACTGGAGAAGTCTGCAGCAGATCACCAGCTTAGCTTACAACTACTGTATAACACACCTCTCACCAAATCAGTGCAGTTCCTGGATTTCCAGGGGGAAACTGAGGCCAAAATTTGGGCTGGGTTCCACGAGCTGTTTGGACAACAGGTCCTTTGACAAACAGTTTTCACTGCACTACTTGTTCTCCCCTGTTTATTATGCAACCTCAGATTCTCCACACTCCCACCAGAGACCTCACATAGAAACTCTAGATCCTCATTCACAAAGAAATGTAAATATACACTTAATTTCAAGCACAGGAATAGGTTTACTGATTCTCAAGTGGTCTCAAGTAGGTAAGGTCTACTCAAAATTTTAAACTCAGCATAGGCTTAAGACCTTTACTGAAGCACAAGCTCTGCAGAAGGACTACACCTGCATTTCTCTATGTTAAAGCAGCTGCAGAGAAGAGCACTTTTATCTATTCCTTTCCCCTCTCATTTGTGATCTATGCAAAAGTCCTGAAGTGAACACATGCCCACTGGAGTCAGTTTTCCTGGAAGATCTTTTTTTGTTTTAAATCAAGCTCCAGAAATATCAGCTTACTCTGCAGACAGTAACTGAGCAAAGTACAGCAAAGACAAGAAACCAAGCAGTTGTGATGTGTTTCTGCAGCAATTTCGGTTCTCACATCCAGGTCATTACAGGTCCATGGCTTTAAAACCAGACTGCTTAGAAATGTGTGCAGTGTTTAGTAGCACCTATTAAATAACACTGCCTCATCAACAGGTAGGGGAAAAGGACCTGCCTGTTAAAGATTCAACAGTTGCATCTTTACCTGCTGGAATAGGAAATCCCTGTATGGAGGTAGCCCTCTTTCAGACAAAATTTTAAAAATGCCAAGCTTCCCTCCCTCTTCTACTTTTACACATAATGGAATGTCAGGGGATAATAAATTCCCAAACATAGCTTGCAGGGAAATTTTAAAATTCCAAATATCAAACACCTGTCTCCCAGGTGTCAAGAGGAGCACAGAGGTTTTATAACACAGCAGAATACATTCCAGACTGCTGTGAGGCAAGCTCCCCCTTCACTCTCTGTCCCAGCAAAGCACTGCAAGCTCTGGAATTCTTTGCTAAGGCCCTGTGCCTGTGGGAGAATTTATCCCAAAAGGCATGACCGGTACAGAGAAGCACCAAGACCAGCACACGACAAGATTTCAGTTGGTCAAAGAAGCTTTGCTCTCCATTCCCAAGCAGATTTGGTCCTTTTTTATTAAAACAAACAAAGTGGGAAAAAAGAATAGAAAAGAAAGCCAGACTATTGAGGTTATCTCAGAAGGAGAGAAATGGCTAAGTGTCATATTTCTGATGTTTCAGACACAAGGGAAAAATATTTTCACAACTAGTTTACTGTTAGTACCCTGCAGATACATAATATTTGACATTTATAGCAGTTTCTATACTTTATGACCTAGAATATACTTTAGATCATGAATGAAAAATAAACCCATTCAGAGGACTGGAAAATAACGTGCATAACAACTTACTTTCAAATGCAAGGTTATGAAGGGTTTTTTTTTTAAACTTTCAAAAATATCTCTAGGAAAATATTATTTTACATAGCTATATTACACAGTGAAATAAATTTTGTTATGTACAAGGTTTCAGTATGAAAGAAACCACCGCTAGACATTTGCTCATGGTCTAGATAATCTGTTGTCTAGTGTCAGTCAGTAGAACAACAGAGAGACTCTCCTTCACTCTTTTTTAGACTGTCTCAGTGATCATTTCAGCTTTTAGTAGTTACTAGTAGTTGTATAAAACCTGTGTGCAGACATCCACATATTAACCCTATCACAGTCAGATATGGGTAGATATGCTATCAAAACAAGGTTAGACATCTGCTTGACAACCACAGTAACCTGAGTATAACTCAATTGCATATTGGTGAATAAAACAACCCTTAGTGCAGGCACCTGAGCTATAGCATTCTAAGGGAGCTTGGTGTTAAACTCTCCCTTGGATTTGGTGTTTCACAGGTCAAATCCTAGCTTGTATATTTTAGGCAGAAAACATGACACCACAGTCTACTTGGCTCACATTGGCAAAGTTGCTTCATATAACCTTAACTAATGAAAAGCTTGTATCTATCTATTCTTAAATGACAAACTTTGCTCCTGTCGCAGGGGTGGAAAGGACACGGAGTACTTTGCTATTTGTGGTATAACTGTAAACAACTGCGGGGAAGACCGTATTAATTATGCTTCAAGTTTACATCACACTGTTAGTTTCCATTATTTAAATGAACTCAAGCTTATCTTCAAGTTCACATCATCATATTGTGCTTTGAGGGGAAGGAATTTTACATTAGAAACTGCCTCCAAATCAGTGCTTGTTCGAACACACCAGATCCCAGGACAAAGATCTGACAGTGCTACCTGTGTGGGAGACCAGTTCAACAGCTGAAAAAAAGTTCAGGGAATATTCAGGGTAGGCAGCACTGCACTCCACCTCCTGAGGGAATCGAACAACTTTTGGAGGCATGTCCTCTCCTCCAATGCTATAGCTCAGCTGCATACCATAGAAATTAGTAAAAAAAGGAAACACGAAATCCCTAATGAAGAGGAAACTGCTTTGGAACACCCAAAACCCCCTGCTTGTCTTCTAGCCTATGCTCCCTTCCATCATGGCTGTGTTCACTGTGGTGCAGAACCTGTGGCACGCTCACAGCCAGAAGCACCCAGCCAAGAGGTCACTCTCTCGAGGGACAGCTTACTCAGGACATACTCTTACACATAAGCAACCTGCTTCTACTGCCTCTGTGTACTACAGGCATGATCAGGAGCTCTGCCATCTGCTTTCGGAGAAGCCAAGGCAGCCTCTAATGAGCCCTGACACAGCTCAGGATCTGCCTGTAGGATTCCCAGCACACACTAGTGTGCAGAGCATAGCTGGGGTAGCAAACTTCCTTCCCCGGGACCTATCAGCAATGAATACAACTTCTGTACCCAAAGACACGTGCTGATGGCAAAGGAGAAGGTCCCCCAGCCCACCTGCAACTTCCTATTAATTAAGAAGGCACAAGGCACATCAAACCCATTCCGTTAAGATCAGTGGAGATTTCTGCCTTACACCTTCTGGGGGACTGGTTACCAACCCACAAAGCCTTGCACCAGGCAAGAGGCAGCTCCTTGCAATACCAACAGAAGCCACAACTGAAGAAAAACAGTAGCAGAGAAGGGGAAACAATATCCTCTTGTTCAGAGCTACATGGTCATGCCCTGAAAGTTGTTGGCTGCTTCTTAATGGTATTAAATACTATTTACTTCTGCTGATAAGTAGATGTCAAAGGCATTTAGCATCTTGTAGGGTCAGGCCTACTGGCAGATGGTTGAGGAAAAGGCTATGTGCGAACATGGCAGAGAGGAAGGGAAAGAAGTGAGAGAGGAGAGGGGTAGAATTGCCCTGAGTTTTATCCTCTACAAATAAGTCAGGGGTTTTATCGTCAAGCACTGAAGGAGTTAAGCACTAAAGCACAGACACTTAATCAGCTTTCCCCCTTCCTTTCACATGTGATTGGAATGAAGCTGCACCGAAGCAGCCCAAAGGGCTTATAACAGCTCAATTTCGCAGCCTTCAGTTTTAATCCCCATCACCCAGGCTAAGCAGTATGGTGGTGCTGAGGCTGCTACTCCACAGCAGTCTGAGCACCTGGATGATGATGGTCTTCCTCCTCCTCTTCCTCCTCCTCTGCAGCCTGCAGGTGGCTGGAGAGCTCCTGGATCACAGCAGCCCTACCAATCTGGTCATTTCTCCTCTTCTCCATAATCAGATCCTCCAGGCTCTGAAACTCCAGCGTGTGGCTGCGCTTGTCACCCAGCCGGATCTGCAGTCGGTAGGGCTGCTTGCCTATGCGCAGCTCCCCGCCGATTTTAAACTCTCGCTTGCCGTATCGGCACCAGGCGGCAAAACACTCAGAGTTTCTCCAGCTCAAGTCCCGATCCTTGCAACCCACCTGCTCCAGGGCATTGCGCACCACCATGGCCGGGCTGAGGGGTTTGTAGCGGTACAGCTGGTTGGCGATGCGGCCCCGTCTGCCCTGGCTGGCATCGGTGAGGAAGCTGTTCACCACCTCCAGCCGATGCAGGTGCACAACTTGAAAATCCCCGACATAGACCACCCAGTGTGGATACTGGGCTTGGCACACAAACTCCACCAGGTCACCTGGTTTACACCTATTCAGCAGGTTCTCCGGGGTGTAGGTGCTCAGATGCCCCCCACCGCCTTCATCACCCTCCTCTAGCTGCGTGTCCTCCTCTGAAAAGCTCTTCTGGTAAATACACTCATCCCGGTAATAGACTGAGCACTCCACCTCGTGCAGCTGGGGATCGTAGGGCTGCAGGGCAGGGTTCTCACTCCCCACGTCATGCACCGAATCCTGCTGCTGCTCCAGCTCATCATCATCATTCGAAAAGATGTAGGAGACCCCGATCCTGGGCCCTTCATCTCTGTCCATACCCGTCGGGTCGGCCGTGGGAACTTCCTTGTAGTTGAGATGGGTCAGCTTCTCCACCTGGTTCCCCATGCCCGCTGCAACGACAGACACACGGCGGGGCCGTGAGGGCGGCCGCGGGTGAGCGGCTCCCAGAGAAGCAGCGGGGGCATGAGCGCGGCTCCCCCCTCGGCGGGCACCCCGGCTCCCCCCGCTCAGCGCAGTCGCTTGCAGCGCCCCGGGGCTGCGGAAGCCCCTCGGGGGCGGGGGGAACGGGGACACGATACTTCCCTACCTGCACGGAGGAAGGCGCGGCGGCACCACCACCTGTTAGGCGGCGGCGAGGAGCAGAAGAGAGGCTCAGGAGCCGCCGGAGAGCGGGCAGGCGCCGAGCCACCTGTTAGAGGGGGGCTGCGAGCGCCCGGGGCGGTCGGGAGGTCCGAGTTGGGGACGGCCGAGAGCGCACCCGCCCGCCGCCCAGGTGAGGCGCGCCGGGCCGCCGGCCAGGTGCGCCTCCCCCGCGCTCCCCGGCAGCGGGCGGC
>VYZT01007673.1:0-67958 GCA_013400735.1 Pomatostomus ruficeps | reverse complement strand
AAAAAAAAAAAAAAAAAAAGAGGACTTTGGTGCTTATCTGCCAAAGATAACACAGACTTTAGATGTCAAGGAATGGTTGCGCAGTTCCTGAGCTGGGAGCCCAAACTGCAGCAGAGCAGAGTTGAAGGCACACCTCTGACCTTGCTATTGGAGGGTCCTCAGGTGAGTCCTTGCTCAGTGTGCTGGCATTTGTTACCCAACTTTGAGGTACTGAGCTTTGTGCACATGTTGCAGAGGAAACACATGGACACCACAGATACAGCCGTGCTTGAACATGTACTGAAGTCAATACCACTCTGGGGTCCTTCCTGGGTTCCAATCATTTGCTTGTTCAGATTGCATAACTATTTGTTCTTTGTAAATTCTGTTTTGGAGAGAAAGCTTCACCCCAGACAAAACGCAGCTTTGTTTCTGGAGTGGGTTCATTCCAGCAGCTCCCTTATCTGAGTCCCCACAAAGACTGCAAGGAAGCAGGGTTGAATCTACATGAGATCTGTCTCGCTCAGCTCTATACAGCCCTCCAACACTTTCACAGCTGAATTTCACATCTGTATGCTCTCAATCTATTGAATGCAGCAACCTGAATATAGATTCCTGACATAAAAATACCATTCTGGTGGGTCTCAATATGGCTTGTAGGGTATTTGATATACCTGAAGCTTTGATAGCCCCTTTTAAGGCAAAAATACCTGCCATGCTGGAGGGCTCTCTGGGAAGCCAAAGCTGCTTGGCTATATACTCCATGGATGTATATAGAGGGGACTGCACCTCTTGACTTAGAGACTGTGGGATATCTATGGAGCAAGTGACTTCTATTAATCTATGTAGCTGCTATGATCCAGGGACCTTTGTAGTGCTAGTTGTGGTTGCTTTAAACTTAAAGCTAGTTTTGAGAATTAGATGTAACAGTTATTTTGTTGTCACAACAGTATATCATCTTGTTGCTCCAACTGCAACCTCACACATATTTTACATCCAGAGATAAAAAGGTGGTGTTGATTTGAAATCACAGTTCATCCTTACTTGGATATGAAATGCTGTGGTCACATTGTTATTAAAAGATATCCAGGATGAGAAGAAAAAAGTCTTGCTACGTGTTTATATTTTTTCTTAGCGGTGCTTCTGAGTAAGACAAGGTTTAGTGTCATATTCTGCAGGCACATTCTGTTTCACAGGTATTCAGCCAGCTGATGGCTATGACACCCTTGAATTATTTAATAGCTTCCATTTCTTTTTTGCGGTAGCGTTTTATGAGAACTGAGATAAACTATGCTCCATTTGGCATGTAAGCACTCTATATCATAGACCTAGTGAACTAGAGTGCTTAAACACCATGGTGGAATTAGGGGAACTGGAGAAATAAACCAAGTGAAGTCCATAGAAGTTCTCCCATGGAGTTCTGTAGAAATCAATCATGCCCTTAAGTGAGGGAACATGAGAGTCACTTGATGCATGGTGTCCTTCCATGACAACCATAGCTAAGTCCACCATATTTGGATTCAGAATTGTAACATCTCTTTTGTGACCTCTTTCTCCTCCAGTGGAAGCTGCATCCCCGAGTCAGGCACCAAGGTCCTGTAAAGCCAGGAATACCACCTAAAATGAGGTTCATCAAACCTGGCATGCCTGTTGTAAGGCATAAGAACCCTGTCAGGATGCCCCAGCCAAGTTATCTTCAGCACCCTTATCACGGCCTGAGGAATGCAAGCAGTTCTAAATTGGGAATGAAGACAGTAGAAGAGAGAATAACAAAAACAGGTGAAGAGGGACTGCACCATCCTGCACTGAGACCAATCAGGTGTCCTGAAGGGTGCATGCACGGCGCGTGGACAATGCGGGACACCCAATCAGGTTGTGCGTGATCGCGTGAACTACAGTTGTAGAAATGCATAAGAATGGAGTAATGTAAACAATAAAGGGACTCTTGCGAAATCACATTGATTCGTTGTACGAGGGTCCCGTGCTCCCGCACATGCCTGAGGTGGGGAATAGGACAGAGAGTTAGTGTCACTTGCATTACACTGTTTAATACTCTCCCAAGGTTAAGTGCTTTAATGAGGTTGGATTTTCTCACACACAAGAGGAAATGGTGCCATGCCAGTTAATAAAAAACATTAATATTCAAGATTGCTTCCTTGGGGTATGAAAGACCAAGGTTGAAATCTCTTATCTCACTGAAAGAACTTGAACCGATAATCTCCCGGGAGGGTAGTGAAAGCCACCAGACTGTAAGCTCTTTTTGTGCAAGTCTTCCTTTCTCTGTCCTACTGAAGCTGTTCAGCTTTGTATGGGCTCATTAAATACCCATTCAATCAGTCTGAAAAGAAAAAATAATTATAACATCTCTTAGATCTGATGCTGGAAGGGGATGAGAGTGCTTTGAGGTCCTCCCAAATGAATATTCAGATGTCTCACAGTCATGCAGTATCTTCATCAGGATTCATTCAGACAGACCCACCAGAAAGATATGAAAGTTTTGGTTCTACGATGTGCTCATGAGAGAATTTTCTTCATGTCTACCCTGGAAGAGACTGGACCTCTAGGTCTCACATATCCTGCATGACCGGTATAACCCAGATGCTATTAGATATCAGCTCCTCTTGGTTTCTGTTGTGTTAGAGCCCTGCCATACTGATATCTCTGCTGGGCCAGGCCTCATGCATGCAGAAGCAAGAGTTTGTGATATGAGTTTGGGCTTCTGTGGGAAATATGCAGGCACTACTCAGTGGTTCTGCATATGTCTCCAGGAGAAATATCAGAAATTTTTAGAATCAGAAAATTTATGCACCTCAAAATGTTGAAAGATATCTTGAGAATGTTGGTATTTGTGAACCTTGAGTTTTGTGATGTTTGACATAACACAAGAAAGATAGTGAGCCTCTGGTGTCAGGAAGGTTTTATCGGCATTTAGCCTATAAATCTTTGATGACATTGTGGAGAGATTGACATCTGTGTGCTTCTACACAGATGATCTTTGGTATTCCTGATAGTGTAGCATGGCTTAGCATATATTCAAGAAATAAAAGTTAGACAAACTTCAGATAGGAGAGAGACCCACATCAGAGAGCAAATTCTGTTTTTTTCTAAAACTCTTACTGGAAGTTTATGGCTCTGTTATCTACTTCCAACACTGTAATTTGTGGCTAAATGTGATCTGTGGCAAAATAAATTGCTGAGATTGCCAAAGCTACAGAGTTTTTAACTGAGACATCCAAGCTGTATCTCAGAAGCTCTTCCACTGTGAGTTTTTAATTGGTGCATTTCAGCAAATGAAAACGAAGTAATTCATATGTCAGTAGGGGCCTGAATTCGTAGGAATTGCTATCAAACCAACTTGAGCAGCAGGAAAAGCTTAATTAAAATGTAGTCCATATTTTTTTTTTACCAGAAAATAGCAACTGTATTTCAAACATAACTTAACAAGGAAGGAGGTACAGCACATGCATCTTTCCAGCATGAGAACTACTCGTCCTTTGCATCTCTCCTCTGTCTCATGCTGAGCTTCTGCCCTGGGAGCTCCTCCTGGGATGTGTTTTTTAGGATGTCACAGCACTGCTGGCTGCCTTGGTAGCACAGCATGTCCTTGAAGCTGGGAAGGGGTGGGACTTCCGATGGAAGAAACTTCTGATGATTGCGCCTGGTGTGCAGTACCTAAGCAGAAGCCATTAGTAAAGGGAAGAAGTCTTTTCTTTGGCAGTTTCCATACTGCTGATAAAACATGAAAGTATTAATATGAAGTAAACACATCACTCTTTCCAGCAAATCTGTGATGTGACTGCAGGTTATCCAGAGAAACTCTGGTTGCCCTGTCCCTGGAAGTGCTCAAGGCCAGACTGGATGGGACTTCAAGCAGCCTGATCTAGTAGATGTCCCTGCCCATGGCATGGGGTTGTAACTTTAAGGTCTGTTCCAACCCAAACCATTCTATGATTCTATGACTGTGTGCCTATGCCCCCACTTCACTGGGGAGGAACAGAGGAACCAGCGAGCAAAGTCCCTCGTGGGTGGTGTCTGTGCCAGAATGTGAGGCTGGTGAGGTCAGAGCATGTGGCCATACGCAAGGTGGTAACACAGCTGGGAATGTGTGAGGTCTGCTCTCTTCAGCCCAGCTTTGGGTGCTTGCTAACTTGACCCAGAAATACTGGCCATGGCTGCTCCCTGCAAAGTACAGTAGCAATAGTTGAGCAGATAATCCACCTTGTCATTCACCAGTTAAACTGAAAACCAGGTTAATATTTTTTCTTCCCTAGCCAATGGAAAGCAACAGAGGTGCAAAGCCTCAAACCATCTGTGAAGGTGATGTTTAGGGCTTTCTGCTGGACCTGTTCCAAACCCAGCAGAGCAGGACTCAGCCCCTGGCTGGTCTCAATTGCTGAGGCTGCAGTGCTGTAGGGGTAGCAGCTGTGGGGCTTGTGCACAGCCACCTGCACCAGGGAAGGCTGTGGGCTAACCTGGCTCATGGTGTGTGTGTGTGTGGAGGGTGGGAAAGGGCTGGTGCACAGCTTGCCCTCCTTGTAGGCCTCTCAGCAGCCTCCTGTCACATTGCTTATCTCCCACAGCCTTCACCACAGATGGATGCACAGAATAAACCTGCATCACCCCCAGCTGTGTTATGGGTATGCCTGTGGAAGGGGGATTTGCTGAGCAGGACAAGGAGGGAACAGGCAGCTGAAGGATTTGTTCTGGGATGTTAGTTTTGAGGCAGAACTGGGGGAAGCTCATGGGCTGCAGTTTACATCAGTCTGAGGCAGTTTTGCATACGCCCCCATGAGACTGAGGCGCAGCAAAGCTGGGTGTGAGGAGTAAGACACCCTTGAGAGCACCAAGTGTGCTTTAGCAATGAATTTGGACTTCTAATGAAATGGGAAGATCAATGCTTTCAGGGCTCTGGTCTCCATTTGTGAGTAGCAGCTACTCCTACTTGTTGCACTGAAATGCTGAAATGATAAATAAAACCATTGAAGTCCTGAGGTGCTCAGAGTGCCTGCTAACAAGGCCCATGGAGACAGAGAGGGAGATTGCCAGGTAGGTGACACGTTCTTTCAGGGAGCAGGAATATTCAAATTTGAATCAGCCAGCTGATGTCCACAGTGCTCGGGGAGGTCCCTGCCTCCTTACCTGGACCTGCCTCTGGAAATGATACGCAGGAAATTCCCTGCTGCCCACACACTAAACACCTTCCAGCAAGGTGGTTTTCAGTCAGCTGCAAGCATCCCTCTCCCGTAACTCACTAACAATGCTGCTGAGCTGTTGTAGGCTGCAGGGGACCAGCCAAGCCCAGGCAGGCTGGAGTCACTCCTGTGGATTCATTCATTACTGCCTGCTACCAAGAACCATTTTCTACCTTAGTTAAATGCACACCTCGAGACAACCTCCTTGGCTTGCAGACAAATAGCATGTGCAGTGTCTGCTGTGTTAAACAATTGCTGTCCCTTTGTGGAAGGTACCTAAGCATGAGGAAATGCTGCTGTGCTTCTTGTTTAAGAAAGCATCAGTATTATCCTTGTCTTCCACTAAGCCCTTTCTGATAGTGCCTGTGGGAGGAGAGCAAGGAGCAGATGGTTATTCCTTCAATCTTGTGAACTAGTTAGATGAAAACCATATTCCTAGTAGAATCTACTGTCAAGGAAGCTTCTGGCCTGCTGGATGGCAGTGCTGGGTTGGATTTATAAAGTGGTCTCTGGATAATGATGTGTGTGTTAGTAATAATGACTTTCATAGCTGTTAGAACTGACAGCCCTATGTGTTTGTCTTTCTGGAGACAGATGTTCTCCCACCTGGTTATGTGGGTTGAATCCAACTGGGGAAAGAGGACAGCATGAGCAATGTGCTGTTCATTGTTATTTCATTCCCTTTTTTATTCCTTTTCCTCCTTTCCTCCCTCTTTCCTACTCTGGGCTGTCTTTTAGGCAGGAGCCTGACGCATCACATCAGCTGCTGCAGGGAAGCCCCTTGGCCATCCGAGTTCATCCTCCACTGCCATCTATCAGAGCACAGGAGGAGGCTCAGGGCAGGGCTCTGAATTCAGCTCAGCTCAGCAGCACTCCAGGCAGTCTGATGAAGCTTTCCATCCTCACAGGTGATACCCGCTGCAGATTGGGCTTGATGCTCATGCTTACAGGCAGTGCTTCATTTCAGACAGCCTCTGTATAGGTTAAAGTTGTCAGCTCGACACCAAATCCCTTTTTTTGGCTTTTTCTGTGTAACATGGTGTTCTCTTGCTCTGATTCAAGTGTTTTATGGTTCCACATGAAGGAGATAACAGCATGAGCAAAGCTGTTGGTAAAGATAAATCATCTGTAGGGAAAGATAGCAATGCTGCCTTTTGGAAGGGAGCAAGGCCACCATGCCAAGGGACAAAAACACTTACTGTAGCAAATGTCTGCAAAGATCAGCTTAAATCTCTACTGCCTTAAATTCAAAGTGATTTCAATGCAAAGCCATTTTTCAGTGCACTTTTGTATTAGAGTGAGCAGTATAAAAACACTCCTCTATGGAAGATTCAGATTCTCATTTTTCACCTGACAGGTCCCTCGTTTGTTACTATAAACTAAATCCAACCCATAGTTAACTTGAGGGAAAAATTCCAAATTACTTTAAGGGAAGAAAAATTAAGTTGTGTACATTGTTCTCTTCCAGGGATACACTGATTCAATGGTCTAATTCTACTGGCTGTCCTCTCTTTTTAACATTTACAATCTCCTGATCCTAAGAGTAATTGGAAAGAAGACAGTGTTATTTTGCTGCTATAGAATAGATCAAGCAAAACAATTCCTACCATCTGTGCCATTTCCTTGTTCAAAGTAACAGTAAAATCCATATGAAGGTGATGACTTTGGGATAGATTAATGAACTATAGCTTGGTTACAACAGAAAAAATGACAAATTAGTCTGATTTTGGATCCTCTAAAGAAGTGCCTCCATGAATACGCCACACAGAATACCTACATGTATTGATGAACTCAGCAAGACTCACAAGTCTAGTGAATGTAATTTTTTTATATTTGCATTCTTCATCCCTGAGGAACTCTGAACAATTTGTGGCCTGAGTCACAGTCTCTGTTGCACTTTCTTTCATAAGTGCAGATGAGAAATGTTGCCAGTTCTAGGTTTCCAGTACAGAATAATCAAAGCCATATAATAGCCGGATTTCAAGCATGTCCTTCCAAGGAAGACTGTGTCCTGGGCTGTATTAAAAAGAGTGTAGCCAGCAGGTCCAGCAAAGTGATCTTTCCCCTCTGTTCAACACTTACGAGATTGCATCTGGAGTGCTGCTTCAGTTTTGGGCTCCCCAGCAGAAGAAGGACAGTGACAGAACCAACAGACACAAGTTGACATCTGAAAAATTCACTTTTAAGTGTTAAAAGGGTGGCGGTTTTGGTGGTTTTGCTTGTTTATTTGTTTGTTTTGGTTTTTTACCAAGGGAGTGGTCAAGTACTGAAACCATTTGTCCAGACACATTTTTAATCTTCATCTTTGAAAGCATTAAAGACTCATCTAGATCCATCCCAGAACAATCTGATCTAAGTAGATCTTCTTTGCAAAGGGTTGAATTAGATGACCTCTGCAGGTCTCTTTCTGGCCAAGTTATGATACTATGATTCTCACAGGTCACAATAGATCTGCTTATTAATAATGCCTACCAGATCTAGTGAGTATAATTTGCAGCTTCTTTCAATTCCATCCTGGAGTTGGATTCAGTAAGAACTAGATAAAATCTTCTGCTCAGTTTGAAACTCTGTGAAGAGAAAAGAAATCCTTGAGGCTCTCCTTGTATAAATACTTAAGTTCTAAATTTCCTGAACTTCAAAGGCAGAAACACTTTTCTGCCTGGAAATGTCTGTGTCTGTGGATGCCCGAGAATATAACTTTCCCTATCTTGCAGATGTACCAGGTCACCTGAACAAATGACCCCAAACTGCTTCCCTGATTCTCCCCAGCTGTTTGTACATCATAGGGCTGTGTGTGCATTCTATCTATGGTGGACAACACCCTCTCAGTTACCTTGGGTGGTGCCCAAGGAACTTTGTCACTGCCCTAGGATAGGGCTGACAGCCTGGAGCAGTCAGAGGTTCTTACAGTCAAGGGTTTCATGAATTCCCTTCCCCATTAGGAATTTTGGCACATTAGTACTGATGGGCTTGAGTCCGAAATCCAAGCTCAACATGGTACTGAAGTGACTGCAGCACCAAGTCTTACGAAAGATAGGCATTACAAATCCCAGATAAATGCATGCATAAGGCATGAGGTTGCTTCCATTCTTCACCGATCTAAACAGGCTTGTGAGAAGGTGCTACTCTTGCAAGCAAGGCCGTGGGAGCTTGGCTCTCAAGGACTGTGGTCTCTTTGGTCCTGCTGTGTTCAGTACTTGTGATGGACAACTGAGTGGCGTGTGGGGTGAAGTCACTGGGAGCTGTGCATGTCTGGGCTCCTCTGGCTTGAAGCTGGCCTTATTCACTCCACAAAAGAGGCTTTGAAAAGTTGATTGCTTAGGTTTTAACTTTTCCAAAAAGGTTTCTCTGTTAAAAGCTTCTGGTTGAAAATACCAAGCCCTGTTGTTGCTAAGATTAAGGTATTTGTTTCTTAGAAATGGCTTATAAGCAGAGACCAGCACATGGATTATTGCTCCTTCTTTAGCCAAGTGGAAGGAAGGTGCTTCAAATAAATTGGGCTTCCAGGAGGATCAGTTTTGCATGTGATTTTGATAATGGTTTTGGGGAAGAAAGGGTCAGATCTAATATTTCATGTTTGTAACTCATATGGAAAAAAAAAAAGAAAATAAAACCAGTACTTACCACTAACATATTGGGAGGTTAGGCTGTTTTAAATGAAGATAGCAAAATCAGCTATTGTGTTTCAGTAAAAATTTAGAATGTGTTTTATTTTTGCATACTAATGGAGAAATGGAACATGATCAGATTTATGGGTTTTGCTTTCCTGGAACAGGATGTTTTTCCTCACTTTTTTCTATGGTTCACCACTGCCCCCCTCCCCAAGGCTCATGTCATAAGCAAAATAAAATCTGACTAATTAACAAGACCTTGGGAAGATTGTAAATATCTGTCAGGAAACAAGAATATTTTTTGCTGTTGCTAAAAATGACCTTAACTGCGACCTGGAAGAATTGTGCTTGTAGTTTGTGAATGAAGTCACTAACCGTGCTGTTGTACTGCTAGCCTTATTATGAAATGCACATCACAGATTGTGTCTAATTGCACACAGTGGTTTTATGGTATCTGTAGCTACTGATCCAAGACGCAGATGTCAGATATCAGCACTCTTGCTATAGTTAAATGCTGCTGCCATGTAATAGGTTCTGTTTATCTCTCTTCCAGCTTCCAAATTGCTCTGTCTTGGGTCAGTGGCCTAAGTTCAATTTTTGTAAATTCCTGACTGAAGTTATTAGCTTTCCTCTTTAAAAACCAGGATGAATTAATGCTGCATTATGCCCCATTCAGGGAAGCATGGCCCCAGCTTTTATCATTGCCACTGAGCTTGCTTGTGCTAGATTTCAGCAGGAGATTGGTGCAGTTCCTTCAGGAGGGTGTATCCATCCATTTGCTTAAACGAAGAGAGAAGTCTTCTGCTGATGTTCACGGAGCTTGCAGGATTGCTTTATCCCTTTGGAGGCCTGGAAGGAGGGAGACCTATGGTGTGGAGAACAGATACATCCTCATTGGCCCCAGCCTCAAATGCATGTGAGCTTGAGATTAACTTACAAACAAAATGTGCAATAAAAAAATGGGTATTCACATTCCTGAAGTTCAAGGGTGCAATGCTGATGCCTCAGGCAGCATCATCATGACCATACCATCCTTAGTGCTCTTGGTCAGTCCTCCCTGTGCCTACCAGATTCCAAACCCCACGATCAGCTTCTCTATTGCCAAAGGACCCTTGTGGTGCCCGTGCCTGGATGGAGCCTTCTGCAAAGGTCTTTCACTCTCCCTTCACCTTCATCAGATCATGCATGGTGACAACCAGCAGCAATGGCATTTAAGTCTTTCCACCAGTGCCACCAGAATAAGGTGCTGCTGAGAGGGATTGTGTGCATCCTATCCCGTATCTCTTTTTCAGAAAATCACCACTGCACAGAGCCACTTTCAGTCTTTAGCATATATGGTGGCAGCTGCCCGAAAAAGGACTAAAGTGCTGGGCTCCTTGCTGCACTTCATTTTCATGCAGCCCTATACTGCTTTCAGTTTCCAGTTTCATAACAGCTTTTGCAGCGTGCTTTGTTCCACCCCTATGCACTTGGAACTGGCAGTAAAATGTGGATTGTTCTCAATGTTTAGCATCAAGTCCTACATGTGGGAAGTGATTTATCAACAAGGTTGCAGGCCGGAGTACTGTGGAAATTGAACTCCAAGGTGCCATAATTCTTTGGAAAATGCCAGCCATGGTAGGTTTTGCCTCCCAGCAGCTGTCCAATATTGATAGCCTTATTCTAATATTATGTTTATATTGTAAACAATGACCAGCTTCTCAGCTTTATACTTATACAGGTGCTGCTAATTCAAGTTTTGATCATCATACTCATCTCTGTTCTTTCATCAGTCCCCTCTTCCTTTGCCCTCACGGTCTTTTTTTTCTTTTTTCTTTCAATTCATGCAAGAAAGCTGATATCTCTTCCAAAAAAACCCTTTTCCAGGTAAAGTAGTGTCATAAGAAGTCATAATCACAAAGATATTCTCCTGAAAACACGGAAATGTCAATGCCTAAAACATTCTGATGTGATAGATGAGATAGGCACTTGGGCCAGTTGCACAGTACTATGGAATCTTCATGTCACTGATAGCTCATGCTGCTGCTCAGTGGTGGAGAGAAAAGAATGCTGTAGTTCTCCTGGGGCATTTTTTAATTACTGGACCTTTGGCAAGGGAAAGGAATAATTAGCACAAATGCCCACTTCAAGATATCCAACCACTTGGTTTTTCTTTCACAGGGGGGCTACGGGCTGCCTTACAAAATGTGCTCAGTGGGGTGATGTGGCTGTTCTTGAGCTGACAGCAAGGAATGAACTGGTATTTCAGTCTGTCTCCCTGCCAGTGTTGCCTTCTCTCATCTTCTTAGCTCTACACCAGAGCCTGCTGGCCCATGAACAGTGGTGATGCTCTTAGTTGCTAGACAGCTAACCCACTGAACCTGGGAACCCTAAACTCCCCTGGGCAACATCAAAGGTCTCAGAGACAGTCATCTGGACGAACAAATAAACTGAGAAATTTGGCATGTGTCTTCTGTGACCCCATGAAACAGAGAAGTGCCAGACTAAATTGCTCTTTACATTTTTTGATCTGCCTGTCTGGTCATTGTCTCTTTCCCTGAGAAAGTAAAGAACAGCAGGCACTGAAAAAAATCAAAGTGGTTGAACTGCTTGGAGGCTGCAGCCAGTGGTCCCAGTAAGCTGGCGTTATGGAGACTTCTAAGACAGGCTGTTATCTAGAAGCTGCAATAAAATATCTGAGAAGGGATCAAGTGTTACCCCTAACTGTGCCAGCCCCTTTTAGATTGGAATTCTTTGACATTGAGATAGGCATTACACACTCTCCGTAAATATTTTGGAACCAGCAAATTGAGGAGGCAACTGTGATACAAATAAAAGGAATTTTGAGGGTCATGAAGCAAGTGAAATTATCAGAATTCCTATTGATTTTACCACGAACAAGTTTGGGCCTTGAGTTATTTGGCTCATAAATCTTCAGCAAGATTAAAAAAAAGGGTCTAGGATTTTTTTGATCTAAGATTTTATTAATGTCCAACTAGAATGCTGTTTAATCTTCAAAACAAATACCAGCACTCAGAACATATCAATTGTTTGTAGTCTGAGCTCTGTGTTACACTTATTCATGCACAGGGAAATTACAATGAGAATAATCATTGTCAGAATACTAATGTGATGTAAACTAGTGTAGAGATATTTATTCAATGGAATGCAATTACCAGCAATACTCTATTTTCTGAACAGTGTGGCTGTAATCCAATTTAGGCTGTTTAACCCCTGGTGATTTGTTTCCGTTTGTATTGTGATAGGCTGAAAACAGGCAGGATTGCTGGGGGCAGCAAAAGGGAGAGTAAGGGGAAATAGGACCCCATGTAATCTTAGATCTTAATGACTTTACTAAATCTACATAACCACAGGGCTGTTCTTCATGGTTGTGCTGCTAATTGAATTTTAAAATAAGGGTAGATCCTACACTCACTTTCTCCCAACATAATTTCATTTTCTGACAAATGCTTAGTCACCAGTTTAAAAAATCCTTTATGACTTCAACCTGAAGTCACATCAGGACCCTGGATTTCATATAAGACAGGATGCTCAGGTACAAGGTGGAGGGAAGTGATTAAGATGTTCAAGGTGACTTTCATGACCAACTTCTCTTGCAGAAGTGTTCTCAACTGCAGCAGCTGCGGCAGGATCCCATGGGCAAAGGGCAGCTTCTCTCCTTCACAGGGAGGGGCATCACGGGAAGGACAAGCGTGGGGACCTTGCTGCAGGCAATTTCTGAAGACTAAAAACCTTCAGCTAGATACTGGTACACTCATTAGCACAGAGGAGTCCCCCTGAAATTAGCACAGTTTCTGTGCTTCTGAAACTAGCACAGGATATCTTATCAGCACAGATAGAAGTCTCGGGATGTGGTCTTTAAATAAAAGAAATGCCTGAGTAATCTTTTATGTGCAGAGGGATATTTTGTAAACATGCAGAAATAGGTGGGAAAGACTTCTGTCCATCTGTCCATTCTGTCCACAAAGTTTACTAATGGTGATGGCAATTTTCCCAGGACAGGAAGCATTCAAGCAGAAACCCTTGTGTAACTGCTACCAGACTAGAAAGCACAGAAAAAGAGATGTCTCCAGGGAAATGGGCCCTGGATGGGAACTTGAGTAAGATTTCCAGTTTTATGGCTTCTGCACTTCCATTCAGGTTTTTATGTCACTTAAACACCTGCCTTGGGCAAAAGACGCCACCAGGGGCTTCCCCACATGTGCTGCTGGTACATCTTGCAACGGTAAGAGGGAAGCAGAAATGAGCAGGTAAGAATTGCACAGTCAGGACTGAGTGGTCTTAACTCCCAGGGATTCTGCATATGGGAGATCTGCAAAATCAGTCCCTTAGCATTTCCAACAGCCATTCAGCCATAAAAGCTATGACTGAAAAACATGCAGTGCAGCTACTATTCTTTTAAGTCCCAGCTGAGCCCTTTATTTTTACACTTTTAATTTTTAATATAATTTGTCTTTTGAGTTTGTACAAGGTATCCCTCCCCAGTCATTTACCAAGACTGCTGTGGGGATTCCTGACAACACAACTTGGGCCCATCACATCAGTAAGCTAAGGAAGAAGAAAGTTGTGAGTCTTACAACAGTTCTTACCTGGGCCCAGTTGGATTCAAACTGTAATGCGCTGGGGGCTTTGTACATCTGTAACAGAAGAAACACCTGCAGAGCAGACTATCAGGTGACAAATTTCCTCTCTCTGGACTAGCTCTCATCTAAGCTGAATTCTCTTTGCCGATGTTCACAGCCCATGTTACTTACACTGGTGTAAAATAAGGAGAATCAGAGCCTTTCTTTCCTTGTCTAGTGCGAAGCTGCAAAGCAAACCTGGCTGCACAATGCTCAGACACCTCCTCTTCCAGTGCCAGTCCCTCTAAGCAGTCTGCTCACCTTGAACAAATTGCAGCACATGGCCTCTGTGAAAACCTAAACCCTCTTTACCACTTCTCACACCAAGCTTTGAAAGCCCAGTGTTTTACAGTGAAGTTGAATGTCAGTTTCTAGTCAATACATATGAACTTTGAAATTAATTATAGTTCCATCTAAGCCAGTTTCCACTGACCATAGACCTTCATAATTCCTACAGATTGATGATAGTAATTTCACTTGATGAAGAGTCTATGCACAGATTTTGAGGTAATATTTTTGGCTATGAAGATACCTTGCCATTTTACCTGGGAGAAAAGACTGACCTCCACCTGGCTACAACCTCTTTTCAAGGAGTTGTAGAGACTGATAAGGTCTCTCCTGAGCCTCCTTTTCTCCAGGCTAAACATTCCCAGCTCCCTCAGTCACTCTTCATCGGACTTGTGCTGCAGACCCTTCACCAGTTCCTGAGTTGCCCTTCTCTGGGGGCTCCAGCACCTCAGTGTCTTTCTTGCAGTGAAGGGCCCAAAACTGGACACAGCACTTGAGGTGTGGCATCATCAGTGCTGAGTACAGGCGGACAAGCACTGCCCTGGTCCTGCTGGTCACACTATTGCTGATACAAACCAGGATACCATTGGCCTTCTTGGCCACTTGGACATCATCATCATCTGCTGGCTCATGTTCAGCTGGTTAACCAGTACCCCCAGGTCCTTTTCCATTGGGCAGCTTTCCAGCCACTCTTCCCCAAGCCTGTGGTGCTGCAGGGGGTGGTTGTGATCCAAGTGCAGGACTCGGAACTGGGCCTTGTTGGCTAAATTGGGCTACTGACCCCACAATCTCTTTTAAGTGGGGAGCCCTAATTTCTATGTGACCATCCTCAGGAACTTCTGTGGTTTCTATCACATCAATAACACTTGTGTCTTTGCTAACACATGGATCTCCATCTCCACCTCCACTGAGACAACAGACTGAAGGACCTTGCTAGCACACTGTCCCTCAAACACTGCCATGATGCCAGGCTTATCTCTAGTGATCCTGGTTTTACCCCATTTCCCCTTCAAATCTAGCTTAAAGCTCTTTTAGTGAGCCCTGCTATTTCCTGCACAGTTCCTTTTCCCTCTTTGAGACAGGCACACCAAATAGTGCCAGCAGGCCTGGTGTCACACAGACCAGCTCATGAACAGAAAACACAATATTCTGCCAGGTTCAGAGACAGGTATTGGGCTGCTGTTCTTCCTATTTCTTCCTCCATCATCCCCTGCAACTGGAAGGACAGAGGAGAACACTACTTGTGCTTCAAATGTTCAACTGCAACCTTACTGTAATTTGCAGTGATGAATTCCTATTTTTAGAAGTAAGCACAGAGACTAAAATCCTCTTTTGAGGGGATGGTAGGAACCAAAGAGCCACATTTGGCACCCAGTCAGATCTCGAAGTTTTGCAGTCCAAGTAAATTTTGCACCTGAGAAAGCCAAGTGCTCTGCATAGGCTTAAATGGGAACGTGTGATAAAGAGTTTTTAGAGAAAGTGGTTAGTAGGCAGAAGGGAAAAGAAAAAGAAATACATTATTAACGTTTCAGATTGTCCAGGTAGAAGCAAAATAAGGTGGGAGATTAAGTTTTTGTGTACTGTTCACCACTGTCATGGTCTGAAAGGTCTCAGTGTGTGCTCCAGGCCATATGAGGGAGCTCTCTCCACCTGCATCCAGTATACTCATTCCAGGACAGTTCCTCGTCATGTTTTCCCTCGTTACTGACGGTGTAATGGTGCAGAAATAGCTGCAGGGGAAGTATTTGCAACTCATTTGGTGACAGGATTGAACATGGAAGGATCCCATACTTTTACACCAAAAGGATTAAAGAAATACCCCTCACCTCCTCCTCCTCCAGCAAAAGCAGCAACTGAGGAAGGTTGAGGAGGGACATAAAGATGAGGAACTACTGAGAATTTGTGCACATCTCTTCCTTGACACTCACCTGTTTGCTGGAGTTCTGGCCATGAGTTTTGGATCTTTGCTGCTTTAGGACTGGTGCATTTCTTATCAACCTTCCCTCTAAGGCCTCATTCATAAATCACTTTTGGAGTGTGAATAAGCCATGGGGATGCTTTAATAAATGGTTCTTCACATAAAGTTTTATTCCTCCATAATGATTAGCTTATTAGTAAATCCCTGATGGCATTACTAAGGAGGTCATTATCATTATCCCTGTTTTATATCTGCAGAAACTGAACCAGAGAAAGGAAAAGTCACCACTAAGTAAGATTTGTGAATGCAAACTCCTGAGTCAAGGTACATGCTTTATTCAGCAGGTCACAAGATTAACAGATGCTTGAAATAAATGGTTAATCAGCTGGTTAATCAAATCATTACATCAGAATGCTATAGGACAATGATATCATCTTAGAAGATATTGAAAACTGTAAAGAGTTACTTGCATCTGTGATTTGTTGTCAACATTTAGTAGCCCAAACTGTTCATAGAGGCCAAATTAAAATACACGTAACTGTAGACTTCATCTTTAGGAACCTGCATAGGTTGTGTACTGTCAGAATTTGTGCCATCATCTCCTGATGTGTTAAAAAGAAAATGGCATGCCATTTACTAAGTTTTTGACTCAGAGGCATCCTTTCTATTCAGCTTATTCCTGATCATTTTGAAAATAGTTCTAGTACACTTGATTGTTTTAACAGTGCATTACTGGCCATAGAAAAATCTACTGCTGTCTCAATATACAGGACAACAAAATGCAAAGTGGAGTTAAATCGAAATAAATGTCATGAAGGCTGCTGCAATGATTGCATCATACAAGGCAGTCTTCAAATTCAGTGAAAGACTTGCATGCTTTTTTCTTACAGCGACCGGAGAGGATTTCCAGCATATAAAGATTCCTCTTGCCTACCATGCCCAGCTATACACGAGTGGCCTAAATGCTCCTTAAGGTGGAGAGAAATGTTTAGACAGTGAGTGCTTCATGTCTGCATTGCATAGAATGATAGAATCATAGAATTTTTAAGGTTGGAACAGACCTCTAAGATCATTGGTCCTACAGTTAGCCTAGCACTGCTCTGTTCACCACTAACCCATGTCTCCATGTGCCACAGCACACATTTTGAATGCTTCCAGGGATGGTAATTCCAGCACTTCCTTAGGCAGTTTGTTCCAGTGCTTGTCCACCCTTTGCATGAAGAATTTTCTGTTTATAGCCAATCTAAACCTCCCCTGGTGAAACTTGAGGCCATTTCCTCTTGTAGTGTTGCTTGTTACCTCGGAACTGACCCCACCCTTCATACAATTTCCTGTCAGGGAGTTGTAGAGAGCCATAAGGTCCCCTGTGAGCCTCCTTTTCTCCTGGCTTAGCGCCGCACTCCTCCCCCCCTCAGCTGCTCCTCAGACAACTTGTGCTCCAGACCCTTCACCAGCTCCATTGCTCTTCTTTGGGCATGATGATACTGAGACTACAGCTCTTCCAAGGAGGCTCAGGCTCTGGAAATTTACAGTACCTTAAATTCGGTGCAGTAAAATTAGTGTAAATTTAGTACATTACTGAGCAACTTCCCAGATAGGTACCATGTGATTTACCTCTAATGTGCTGAGCAATGGGTCCTCCAAGCCAACCAAGAAGCAAACCATAAAAGAAGTTTGAGAGACTGACATCTGGGCTTATTGGTCCTGCTGCTCAGAGTTTGAAACCACTCTTAAACTAAGATCATATATTTGGAGACTTTTAAAATACTTCTGACACCTTTCTGCCTATTCACATTGTGGTCAAAGCTGCAGTCAGAAGGTGGGATTTGGAGGCTTGGAGTCCTTCCCCACCTGAAGAGGTTTGACTCTGTGACTTCTGGACTCTATGAAAAAGTCTTGAACATCAGCGTGTAAGAGAGTCTAAAAGAGCAGTGGGATGAGCAAAGATGCCCCATACACTTTGCTATGGCACTCCCCAGGCAGGCCTGCTAGGCTGAGGGCCTGAAGGAGAGCTACACAAAGAACACACAGACACAGCAGGAGAGAGAGCAGGAAGAGAGAGGGCAGAGCCCTCCGACTTTATTTTATATGTTTTCACACATTATTGTGGATTGGAGGTAGAAATTACTACCTCCTATAATCCACTTGGTCAAAGTATTTGTCAATCATATTTCTCCGCCTAATATACTGGAATCCGTAAACACAGATACAATTTAGGAAAACATAGATAATAGAGAGAAAACAAGTCATGGCCATGAGAGAGAAAGTCTAACAAGAAAACACTGAACACTGCAAGTCAGGGCAACATCTTGCCAAGTCACAGGATAGCCAGGGATTCATTGCTGCAATGGAAAGACAAATCCAGAGAGGGCAACCTCCATAGCAGCCTGTTCCAAAGCTCCTGTCTGATTCCTGGATCTCTGCATGCTGCTCTGAGATTTTTTTTTTCCTGCTTACTCTTTTAATTCCTTCAATGCAGGCTCTCTAATGAGGACTGTGTAAAGAGTTGTGGGAGCAGTGTAGACTCTTCAGGCTGTCCCTTGCCAGCTGAATATGCAGAAAGTTCACACACCATCCGTGTTGCTCAGGGGAGCTGGTTAAGGTAGGATTGTGTATATGAAATGGGCATAGTTAATGCCTCTGAAGTAGTTTAAAACAGCTAAGGACAACTCAGGCTCAAAACCTCCTGCTCCAGTGTGCTGCAGAAACCTGAAAGACCCTCTGAGGGAATTGTTATCCCCCTTGGTCCAAAGACTGCCTGTAAATTGGTCCCTTCAGTGGAGATTTTGCATGTGCAGATAGCTGGCCACCTCCTGCAACACTGAACAAAGAAGTGCAAGGCAAATTCCAGCGCTTGGAGTGTGACGTGAAGAGTTTGACGTGCTGCTAAGGAAGCCACACATCCCCATAATGCCCTAAAATTCCATGCCTGGCAACCAGGTGCAGGGGGTTAATTAGGCTCATAAGCTGGGAAAGCAGGGAGACCTTTGGGAGAAGCTTGTAGACAAGCAGCAAAGCATGTGACCTCATTTGAATTTTCCTATTAGGTTTCCTGCAGAGCTCGCAAAAGCATTCTCCGATCACTGCCTGAAACAGTTTAGGTTTCACATTTGCAAACACAAGGCGTCTCCAATAGATTCTGAAGCTACTGCACATGTCTGAAAAGATCAAACTGATAATTATGACAAGCAAATAGATTTCCCCACCTCCTTTTGTTTGTTTGGACTAATGACCCTCTTGACTCTTGGGGTAAACAATCTGCCATTCTTCCTTTAGAGTTCTTGTGGTGGTGCAGGTTGGAGTCGAAATGGGTGAGACTGGTACTGTTGGACATCAGGCTGTGATTATGTGAGGCTTTATTTTCTCCAAAAAGGCTGCAATAGGGGCCTGAGCTCTGTCTCTGTAATCTGCAGCTCCCTTGGTTGCAGTGGGCTTTTGAACAAGTGTTTGGTGTTTCTCTCCCTTTCATAAGTTAGTGTACTGTTCTCTTCCCCCACCAGTTTTCTTCCCCAGGTCATGGCTGTGGTGCCAGTCCTGCATATTTCAGTAGTGCAGCCTTTTGGTTGGAATAGGGGAAATTCCCCCAGACTAAAAGGCAGCTAGTCTGTGCCTATGAGCCTGCAAAAGGCTTTGCTGGGGAAGGGAAAGGAAAAGATAGGAAGGGGCCATAGCTTGAAAGCCAGCACCAATCCAGCACCAAACCTCTCTCAGTCCTTTCTCCAGATGATACAAACCCACTGCTCTTCATGGGGGTCTTTCCACTGGCCATAACAACCACTGGCTTCACATCAACAGCAGCTCTAGGAGAGCAGGGGAGGGGGGGAGGGAGGTTACTCATCCTGGTGTCCAGTTGCAGCACATGTCACTGGAGAAGTGTAAAGGGAATCTCATTTGAGTGCCCCAATGCCTCCTGTCCCAGATGCACGTTTTGCTTCTGCACATTAAAGAAGTCCTTGCTATCAAAGGGAGATGATCCCTGGTGTAAAGATGGGAGCAAATAATAACCTTTACATCCATCTAGGCAGAAATCATGCTTAGAATAACTCGCTGTGAGCGTCACAGTGAGTTTCATCATTACTGTGGTACCTGTTCCTTCTGACAATGGCATCAGGAAATTCACCTTCAGCCTTTCAGGTGCCGCTGTGATCCCAGGCACACCTTGGCCATGGCCTGCACGCAGCCCTGTGGAGCACAAACGTCGCACTCACCACATGGCCGCCGTTCTCCTTTAGACGTGTGTGAGCGAAATCAAACCTGGGGGATTTCTTCCCAGCGCTCCAGACATGCAACTGCACCTTGGAATGCAAATGTGAGAGCAGGGCTGACGCAGGTGTGAGGAGTTCAGCCCTCAGCCCCAGGGACTAGCAACAGGCAGGCAAACCTTGGAGGGCAGGAGAGCTCATTAACTCCGTGCTTTAAATAATAGCAGCAGTGAGGGTGCTGGTGACGAGTATCACTGTAGTGTGCATCTGTGTCTGTGTGGTTTGACAATGGGCAGGAAACAACACTTGCTTCTTCACTCCTCAGGCAGTTGCCCTGTGGAATATCATCAAGGAGGGCATAGGAAAGAGATTATTTATTTTTTTCTTCTCCTTGGAGATTTTGGACTTATTAAAAAGCTATTTTTGCTAGGAAAGCAACAAGGAGAGAAACATCACCGATACGTGGCAGGTATAAAAGAATATTTGATTCTTCCGATAAGTACAATAGGATTTAATATCTTTGCTGCTCGACCCAATATTGTATCACAGCCATCACCAGTGTTGTGCTTCCCAGCATGCCCTAGCATTCGTTCAAGCAAGCATTCACAGTAGCAGAAAGTCCAAGAAAAGCCTTACTCCCTTGAGGATCAAGAAGAAAGCAACAGTGAAGAAAGGTATAGTAGCTATTAATATTAATGTTAAAAGAAGAGGGGGGAGAGAGGACATAGGAGCAGCAAAAAACTACTACTTATGGCTTTGATGTATTCATTTTCACAGGACCAATAGCAACATGGAGAATACGGAAAGCAGATAAAGAGGAAAATGAGGAGGTGGAGGTGAGCAGAAGGCAGCTCAGAAAATTGCACAATCTGTGGGGAGATTTTTCCTGTCTAGACACTTGCACACAGCAAAGGGAGCGACTGCCATCTGCATCCCTCCTCCAGGAAGGGAAAAAAGGGACAGAGCTGAGACTGAAAAGGAAATCCACCTTCATGCCTCTCATTTTGGCTGTGGTATGGCTGATCCACACTGAATGCCTGCTGTGGGAGGGGAGAGAAAGCTAAGAGAGGTATTGTTGTGTCTAAGGAGGCACAACATTAGGGAGCGTGTGAATCCTCATGCAGGGCTCTGTCCTACTGACACAGTGGGAACAGGAGGGAGGGAAGTATTTTAGTCCTGTTGAGGCTGCTGAAGAGTAAAAATAGAAGTAATTAAAGACCTATTCTAGTCTCACTTAAATCTCTGAGTCTTCAGGCCAGAGTTATTTTTGTTACATTGCTTTAATGGTGTTACATCGATGTTTAGACTGGTTTGGATTTTTTTTTCTGCTCTGAATTTAGGAAACGAGCCAGCACATTTCTGTGGCAGTGCACTCACTTCACTGAAATTTGTGAAAGATTGTTCAGGTCCTAGGAGGAATTTTGCTAAATCCCAAGCAACCCCAGCATAACCAGTGCTTGGGCAGCTGGGTTACTGCCTTACATTGTAGAAAGGGCAGGTTTGAGTCCCAGCATTATCTGGTCTGAAGCTAGACTGGACATAAGAATGACTCCTGCACCTTAGGAAAGGTACTTGATAAATAATGACCCTTGAGTCTTATTGTCCCCTATTTTTTCACTGAGAAAAAACCCCCTAAACTTCACTGGTTAGGAACAAGTGCAAAATACAGAGCAAGAGCAGGACAGGTTTTTTCATAACAACACCACTGCTGCCCGTCTTGTCCTCAGTAAAGGCTGCAATGGCTGTAAGCAGGGACAGGAGCGGCCTTCTCCTGCTGCCATCTTCATCCTCAATGAAACTCGTCTCATCTCAGCATCACTTTTACTCTTTCTGCTCCCGGGTTCCCCTGTGCAGCCACTGCAGGCTGCACCTGTGTCTGTGTCTCCTTGGTTGGCACCTGTCCCATGTGGGATTAACCCACATCTGCATCCTCGTGTGGCTTTACAACAGGGCAGGGTGTCAGCAGGAAGAGATTGGTCTCTTCTCGGCACAGATACTTGTCACGTGCAGGCTGCCCGGATCTCACAGGTCACTGCAGACAAGGCAGTGTAAATAAGGCAGAACTTGATGCTTGATTTTCCAAAGAAATCAGTGTTGCTGCCCTCCTGCTTTAGACCTCACATGGCGGTTTCAGAACTACCAGTGCATATAAGCAGAGATACAAAGTCCTGTGTTTGCAGAGTCATAGAGGACCCTCAACCCAGTGTCCATTAGCTCTGAGCAGTCACAGAAAGCACAGCATGGCAGGGACTTGCCATGGGAGAGTTCTTCACCTCCCTTGCAAGCGGGGCTGAGCATCACATCCAGCAGACACTGACAGCCTGCCCAAAACTTCTCAATCCTTTGCTCCAGAAAAACCATTGAGGATCATTCTCCTGCAGACCAGTTGCCCCAAGGAGGGAAAGGATGCATTTAACCATCCCAGTGAGAGGTACTGACTCAGTTCCTGTGCTCACTGAAAATGTCTGTGCTAGCTGTGCCCTGGTACAGGTACCACAGGCTCATTTAGCAATGGGGAAAAAACCTCTCCCTGTCTTCTCAGAAAAGCAATAAAGGATTGAGCCATTGGACCCGTGGCTCAGGTCAACAGAAAAGGAATTGCTTGGTCATAGTGAGATGTCATGAGGGGAAGGATAATTTTCTGGTGTGTAGGCAGGGAAATCAGGTCAGATACTTTGAAACCCAGTCTACGTGTTTTCACCTCCAAGTGGTATTAACTCGGTATACCCATTTACAGAGACTGACTGAATGCTACAGGTGTATTTTAGACCTTAGATCATTCTTGTTACTCGACCCTGAATTTTCTACAATTCTTGTTTCAGTTCCTGAAAGCTGTTTTTCCAACTAGACGCAGGAAAACTGCTGAACTTCTCTGGCTCTGAGCAGAGCAAGAGAATTACAGACAATGTGTGTTATAGGCAATTCACCCCTTTATACATCTCAGCAGGGGATTGGATTATGTTACATCTCAGCATCCCTTCTGAGCCCATTTTTTACATTCATACAATCCCTGTAACCCCTCTAGGGATACCAGTCACTATCATGTAAGCTCATCAGACCTGATTTATTCTGGTTGCCACTCTGTGTGCCTCACAATTCCATAGGTGTGTTAGAAATAACTGACCTTGTTCTTTTCCCATAGCCTACCAACCCTATTTTATTCTTCATTATAAGCACTTGCCCAGCAAACAGTGCCACCAAACTCCCATGGCTGCCCATGTTCAGGTTCTCTTTTCTGCTGTGTGTTGTTCGAGAGCACAGAAGTGGCACGGAATGGTGAGCCTGTGTCTGTGGATGTGGGAGCTTTGCTGGGCTATGGATATCTCCAGGCTCCCAGAGTTTACAGAAGAGTGAGTGGGGCTGCTTGATCTCTCTCACTTACTCATTCCAGCAGATTAAGGCTGATTATTCCCTGTTTTGGCTTGTGGAGTTACTTTCCTGTTCTTTCAAGCATGGCTCTTTACAACAAGCTAAGCAAGAGGTTGAAGAAAGAGGGCAACCAGGGCACTTCTAGTCCAGGCACCTGCTGGAGTCAGTTCATTACTAACGAGCAGTTGGTGTCGTTCCCACTGATGAGGGCATGCAAAGTCCTGCTTCGGGGTTGCTGCTTGTCATGGCTTGCCCTTTCCATAGGATGAGACACAGCAAGATGTTTAAGCTAAAGCAGGTGAGTAATCACATGTGTGTTTGCTGGCTTGGATGAATGATGAAGGCACGTGCTGGAACACTTTTCTGAATCACTGTAGCTACAGCTACATTTGAGACCCCATTTAAAATTCACCTCTGGCTATGTTCAGCTGCACGGCTGATACAAATTGGTCTAGTTTTCAGTACTTTGCATTAAAAGTGATCCTTCTGTACTGCCAGTAGGCAAGTAAGACACAATACACACTCATCTCTCTTTTGTAAAAAGTTATTTTAGATCCCCAAATGTGCAAACACCAGCACACCTCGTTGGCATCAAGAACCAATTAACAAAATTGATGAGTGAAAGGAAATCAAAATAGAGTCAGATCTAACAGACCCAGAGTCAGGAATGTAAATTATACAAATGCACATTCTTCTGTAAGATGACTTTGTTCTCTTTTCCATTGTAATCAAAAGTGAATTATGATCTTTAAAGCTTCTATCTCTCCCAGATAACTGAAAAAAGGTAATTAAAAACAAAAGTCACAGATGTAATCATTGCTTAATGTTGTAAGCATAACATGACCTAATGCTATTATGAGTTCTGAACCAATTTCAATTAGGACTCCAGCTGGTAAACAGATAAATGTGATAATGGCATTTTAATATTACTTGATAATTTGTTAGTAAAAGCAATTTTTATTTCCGCCATTCTTAAATATATAAAATGGATTTAGATTTAGATATATTTTTCAGCACAATTAGAGGACAAACAACCATTTCAATGAGTAGCATTTGAGAAGATCTTCCTCAGAGACGTGTTCTATTTTTATTAGTTAACCAATTCTGGGTTTTTTTTAATACAGTCATCATCACTTTGTAGCTTGCTAGTGATTTACACCATTACCAGGTCAGAAGAGTAATTAAAAGACATACTTTGTACTCTGCCTTGGGAGGAATCACTTCTAGGTTACACTGGCCTTTTGTTGCTTTGTTATTTCTTGTCTTATTGAGCTTAAGGGAATGTAGAAAGTCATGGCTGTGATGTGGAGTCACTGGCATTTCAGAACATGTGGAAAAGCTGAAGTGCAAAACCGTAAGCTCTTTCCAGCAGGGTAAACATTGATGTAGTTCTGAGAACAACCATGAGCCTGACTGGATCCCTGTGATATGTAAGGGTGGTCCATGGCCAGAGTGCTAACATGGCTTCGGAAAGCCAGGACCAATTCCTTCCTTTGCCAGACTCCCAATGAAAGGTGAATAAAATGCTTAATTTATTGTATCTCAGTTTCCCTAAATAAAAAAATATACCCAGATAGTGACTTGAAGTGACTCATCTGGAAACCAGGAGAGAATAAGGAAACCACGGTCAATCTGCTGCTCTTTTTTCTTTTCTCTTCTGTTTTTTTTTTTTTTTTTTTTTGAGAAGCAAAGGTGAAAAGCCATGGCTCTCCTGCCTAGACTGGCATTTCACGTCTCTGCTGCAAACGGTGCTCAGGACCAGCATTTGATTTCAAGACAGGTGTGAAGTAGCTGCCTGGTAGGATGGTGGCAGCTTATCACCTACTCAGCATGCAGTTCCCCCCTTCTCGTGATTTAGAACAGGGATAAAATAAATTCCATCACTGGAGGAGCACAGCGGCCTGACAGCACTGAGGGAAGAAATCCAATCCAAAATTAAGACACTGAAGGAAGGTGCAGTGCAAGGCTGTCCCTGCTGTGCTTTTAACCAGTCTTAACCTTGTCCTCATGGGACCACCCCTAATATGGGAGCACTCAGCATCCACTGCCTGCCCTCTGTGCTGAGGGGACCCACCTGCCACTTGGATGACAATGATGCACATCATGTGGACACCTATATTTCATTTGCCTTCATTTGCATGCAGCAGCCTTCCTGAGTTCAGAGTTATTTGATGGCAGAGACAACAGAAGCTGTCACTACCCTGAAATAAAATCCTTGCTATCCTTCAGCAACATGATTTTTTTTCCCTTCCTCCTTCAATTTATCCATTTAAAATATTTATTATATACCCTGTAGGGTTACTTTTACTCTTGAAAGAGCAAGGGTTAAGCTTTCTTCTTTTTAAACAAGAGGAAAAATTGAAATAAATCACTTTCCTCAGCAGTAATAACAACAATACACACAAAAAAAGAGAATGAAATCCAATATGAAAACATACTTCTCTTAGTTAAAAGTGCAATCAATTCTTGGGACTGAAAGCTCTCCTGACTAGCTGTTGTGTCTTCTCCATTATTTACTCATATCACAGCAGCAGCTGGAGGTTTGAAATAAAATACAAGATGGCACATGCTGAGCCCTGTAAGATGCAGTGGGAGCTCACAGTCTGTGTAGGCAGCAGAACACTACGGGCAGTGGAATATCACTGTGTCCATGTGAGAGACAAAAGTGTAGAGAAATAAAGTGACTCAGTTACAGAGGAGATGGCAGATGCAGTTTGTGGTGAGGTCAGGACTGAAAGGGTCCTCTTGGAGCATTTGTACAGCTGTGAGTTCAGCCTTCCTGATGGGAATTTATGTGAAACTCCCAAGGCCTGGGTTATCACTCTGATCCCCGAGTGGCTATTAGGGGGATTAGCGAGATGCTGTTTTCTAACTTGACATTTCTAAAATGTAAGTGCTTACCTTTGAGGCAGTTACGTGGAATTCAACCATGTTTATGGAGAGCCAGTCAATACTATCCATAATACCTGGGGCATGATTCATCTGACCTAAATGTGAGTGTCTGCTTTAGAATAAACTGACTGATGCCTTATGGCTGTATTGACCAGATCTCCAGTGACTGTAACAGGAATGCAGCCAACAGAGACAACCTAATTTAAAGAGATGAATAACACCCCATTTCAGTCTCTGCACAGTGATGCCTTTGCAAAAGCTTTCCTGTCTTGACAAATGCTGACGTGTTGCTGAAGTTGGCAACCGTGATACTGAGACCCTAAGCAGATGCAGGGATCTGAATAGACTGTAATAAGGTTAGTTAATGGGAGACACATTTTGCCAAAGCCAATACAAAAGTGGCAAAACAATCTTTAGACTGCTGCAATCTGCATCACAGAAGTATTTTTCTGTGTAGTATAGTGGGGTTTTTTATTGTCTGCATCTGGAAATGTGCTTGGCTGTCTTAGCGCATGCCCGAGCAAAGCAGCCTGTCCAGACACCAGAAGAAATTCAAGAGAGCTTGAGGGTGAATGATAAGTGGAAGATATTAATCACTTTGGCCATCTGGCCTGTCTGTGCCAGAGTTGCATGGCTTCAGATAGAATAAGGTCCATCTCTGCTGAGCCTCAATGTGGCTCCAGTGTTTTGAAGGCCTGGAAGAAGCCTTACAAGCTGTGCTACTGCCCTCAGCTGAGTAAAATCCCCTCAGATAAAGAGACACAGCTCAGTGGCCTCAGCCATGGGAGCGGGATCTGCTCTTTGGCACTGCCCAGAGCACAGGACAGGCCAGGTCTTTTGTGGAGGTCTCACAGAGTGAGGTGGCTCCAGCACAGCTGTCCCAGCAGTAATATCAATAGGGTCCTATAGAGATTTCCTTCTTCTGCTCTGAGTTTACTTCTTTTAGTTCTTATCCCCTCACCTTACTTCTCTGCTGAAGCCCCCTGAGGTTCATTCATATGAAGTATATCACACATTCCTGCGGCAGGTAATTTCTTAAGCCCTCTTTTCCACTTTGCTCTCCACACAAGATTTCACTGATTGTTCTCCAAGTCAGATATTGCATACCAGATAAAATATAACCAGCAATTCCTTCCTTCAGGAACTCTCACTTTATCTGACCCCTACTGCTTTGTTTATGGTCAGCTTGACAACCTACTGCCTGTCTGCCTTTTATCCTGTTCTCATTCCCTCCTTCATGCTCCTTCTCCACTCAAACGATATATTTTTTCTAAAATATAGACCCACTTTTGTTTTAATTTATCAAAACCCATTGCTTTCAACCCTGCACATGCTAAATGCCATACTTAGAGTCAGACTTTGATGATGCCAGACCCTTCCTAATCTCTTCCTTCAGCTCCTTTGACACTGTGCTAACCATAATGACCGCCTGCAAACCAGCACTCCACTCTCAGCTCTCTTTGACACCATCAGCTATATCTTCCATGACCCAATTCTCGCATACCTTTTTCCCCAGGTGTAACTCTTTCTTCTCCATATTTCTCATTTGTTCTCCAAAGTGGTAATTCTGTTCTAGAAATGAAATATTTGTGGCTCTTCTCCTGCCCTATTAATTTACTATAAAGGTATAGTAACAAATTATTTTAGTAGAGTAGAATATACAGAATATCTGTAAGAATATAGAGTATATTACTGTATAGAATATATAACTCAGCTGCAGTAGCTGTATTTGACCTAAGAAACATTGCTGTGCCTTGAATATTCTAGAATTTGTATTTTATTTTATGTGCTTCTTCAAACATTTTTATGCCTCATAAGCCCCCTGAGTACCTGTGTAACCACTCAATGACCACAAATCACAGAGAGAAAAACTCAGCACACTCCCTTATTCATTGACGCCATCCTGCTACAGATTTGCTTCCTTAGTTCAATATTTATTATAGGGTTTTTGCCTATGTTCTGGTTTCTGCAAACCCTAATAATTGGACCTCCTTTAAAGACTGTTTTATTGCCAGGGTATTCAGACAGCCCTGAAAACAGCGTATTAATTGATATTGTTGAAAATCTGGCTTTTTAGTGGTCAGCAACCCTTCCTCCAATTCATCCTTCCAATCTCTCAACAAGGTCATTTTTTTACTCTGGCAAAAGGAACAGATTTTTTAGAATTCTTGTTTTTAAATTGCTCTGACATCAACTGATTCTCACATCAAATGTGAAGGTAGGCAATTATTACCATCCCTCCTTTATCAAGGAGGAAAGAAAGGGCAGCATTCCCTGAACACTGAGCATCTCCCTCAGGTTAGTCCCCCCAGGCTCTCTGAACAGAGACAAGCTCCTCCAAAGGGCAACATTAGAAAAGCCTGCTGAGATGAGCTTACTAAAATGAGTCAGATAATTCAGCTGGCTAAATTAGACTCTTCAAATGAGTCAGTGGTAGCACTCCTAATGGCTTCAGAGGATATATATTCCAGCAATTAGACACAATGTGTAACTGGAGTTCTGTATAATTAACTATACAAATTGTAGCAATATACAATAGGTTGCTATGTCTTAAATAAGCAATGAATAAGTACAGTGTGACTGGAGCTCAAGGTTATTCTTGTCTTCAGTTACCTCCTACAAGAAGCCTGCAGGGCTTTGATTTCCAAAGGGAGATAGGTTTATCTTTGTTAAGCCTATTATAACCAGATGACAACTCTTTAGGCCTAGCTTAGTATTCAACTTAGGCACTTCTTTTCTGTCTGGCTTACATATTCTTTGATTATTGAACCTCATTTTGTGCAGTGACATTTCTGTTTTTCTCCCTACATCTCATTTCTATTCTTCTCTAAAAATCTTACAAATATATGATTGACAGGGACCTCCAGAGGACAAAGCAGAGGGTGGCAGGGTGGAATCAGTGTGGGATCAGGTCCCTCGAGGCCTTTGTGCTGCCTTGCTTTGAATATCTCCAAGGATGGAGGCTGCACAGCCTCTCTGGGTCTCTGTTGTAATGTTTGTCCACCCTCACTGTGTAGAACTTTTCCCTTATAGCTAATTGGTATTTCTAGTTTCCAGTTGCTGTACCCTGTGTCTGTCAGCTCTTCATCTGGCTTCATCTCTTTTTTAAACTTTCTTTGGGTAGTTGGAAATACTAACATTATTCCCCTTAGCCTTCTTTGTTTGAAGCTAAACAAGTTTGGCTGCTGAAGTCTCATCGTGTCCATCATATGCTTTGGTCCCTAACCAACCCAGTGAAGAGCTTGCTTTAGCTCACTGATAAGTTTGTTATCCTGTGAAGCCCAAACTGAACACAGTAGTCTGGATGTGTTCTCTTCACAAGTGGAAAGCAGAAGGGGGAAATCCACTTGCTCAGACTCTCAGCTGTCTTTTTGCTAATGCAGCCCTTTTGCAGTTGACATTTGTCACTATAAAGCTGGTTGGCACAATTCATGTTCAACTCCTTGTCCCTCAGCACCCTGGGTTTCTACTGCAAGGATGATTCCTAGTCAGCCACTCCTCAGCCTGAGCTGTTGCCTTTAATTATTCCAACCCACATGCAGATCTTTATTTCCTGGAACAATTTCCAAACCTTGATATCCGGGTATACCTGAAATACACAGGTTCTAAGTCTGCATGCCAGATCCATCACTAATGGCTGTTGGCAGAGTTCTGCTAAAGCAAATGGAACAAATAACATTTATATAGCAAAAGATCTTGATATTGCTTTCTTTTTAATCCTGATATTTTTTTCTCTAAATAAATTCTCTGAATACCCTCTTTAATGGTATAAACATCCAATCTTCATTTCTATTCTTACTGTGCTTTTAGCTTCAATATTAATTTGTGGTAATGATTTAATTTTGACTGGGTTTTAATCTGAGAGGCTTGATTCAGTTTGCTTCTTTTTTTAACAGGATCTTTATTTCACGCTGCATGTTGTAAATATGCTGATAAATGTGTTAATTGAAATGACTGTCAGATATACTGAAAATGAATTCTTGCAGGAGTCCTACCCAGAGAGTGTATTCATAACTAATTCTAAAGCATGGATCTGTACATGTTAGACTGTTTTTTGCACTATAAAGAAGCAGCAATGAATAATTTGCTATGAAGCACAAAGACACATGTGCATAGGGATGCACACACCAGTGCACACACTCAAGGAAATTGTTTAGGTAGATTCATTATAATGGTGGACAGCGTGGGCAGTTTTGTCAGTCAGCTGAGCTCTAATCAATCTGTCTAATGCCTTTCACAATATCATTTCATTAGAGGCCCAAAATAATCATTCGCTCATCTGCTCTTCAGCTGCTGGGTTTGATTTGTGTTCTATTGTGGGAGCTAATGTGTATCCCATAAGAGCATTTCCTATTTATTGCTTATGTGCTAAGAATATGTATTGCCTTTATTTTATAGACATTAGAGTGAAATCCAGTGGGGGATTTCTACAGAATATGGTATGTAAAACAGTTAAGTTCTTGTATAGTTGAAATGGCTCGAATATTCACTGAGTTATCAACCATCTTCCCCACATGAGCCAGGTTAATTAACATCCTGCAGAAGCCCTTAGGCATTTTTATTACAATTCTTCAGGCTGTATTCCACCTTTATTTAGACCTCAGTTTTCAATGAGCTTAAAGGTAATTTGAATGAAGAAGTGGATAGTGCAAAAATCTGCCTTCCACTTTCAACTGTCTGTGTCCATCTAGAGAGAATGGGAGGCGAGATATAATCAGAGGAGTGAAAGTTCCGATAGAGAGGAGAGCGTAAAAAGAGCAGAACCATGGAAAAAGCACTGTCCACTAAGGAACAATGAAATCCTTGGGCCAGTGTGACCAATATTCCTGTTTCCATGTGTTGATTCCTGTCTTTCATCAATTACCTTTTTCTTCCCCCTAACACTTCCATAATGTCATTCTAGAATCTTATCCACCTTGATAATGATGTTTACATTTCCCTCTATTTACATGCTGCATTTATTCACATCCAGTTTGTATTTATTTGTTTTCATGTTAATAGCTGTCATTATTCAGACAACACATTACAGCTGCCTTGCTGAGACGCCAGTGTACCTCCATAAGGGACGTGGGTGTTTTGCATGCCAGACTGACTGAAGCTCTCCCTAACCTCTGTTCAGAATCCTCCACACGCTGGCTCACTGTGTCTCAGATCAGAAAAGCTGTTTGAGGACCTCATCTTAGGTTCTTTGGTGGATGAGTGGAACAAAACAACCTTTCTCCATTCCTTTCTCCAGGTCAAAAAATGGGCCACAAACCCTGTGTTGGCTGAGGCAACATGGCTGACCAAGAAGGAAGAGGAAGAACTGAATTTTGTCTCTTGTCTCCTGGTTAGAACCCTTGTGAGAAAGAAGGAAGTCTGGGACCAAGACTTTCATCTGCCTGAGAGAGGTGCTGCAGCTCTTATTCTCTAGGAGTGTTTTTCCACCAGTGTGATCTATAATCTTCATGGGACTATACTCTCTGCTGAAGGTGGGCCATTGTGCAAAAAACAAATGTATGATATCTGAAACCAGAAGGATCCTGATTCTTTAGCCTATTTAATGGGGCTGTGGCAGAACAGTTCTGCATTCTTTTATCTATTTCCAGTGCCTGTGGGTGTATTTCATGAAATGACCTTTCTGGGTGAAAAATACATGCTGTTTCTGAAACAAGCACTTCTGCTCATTGCAAGGTCATTGCTCATCAGCTAAAACAAGGTATTGTCCCCACTAGTGAATTATCACAGAATGGTTTCATCACTCCCAGAAGACACAAGCACATCGTTTATACCATCTTTGGTGGAAAAATGTCTAGGATTTGTGTTTCCACCTCCTCAGTCAGTTGTGTGACCCCAGGCTACACTGCAGGACATGCATTCCTCCTGTTCTCATCTCTCAGCTCTACTCATTGCAGTTTGAGTTCTCCTAGTGGATTAACCTCAGAGGCATTTGGTGTCTCTCTGTCCACCTCTGGATTGCATCTGAGCAACTTAGTTCTCCACAGTGAAATGGCCATGCAGCTTAGCTACTGACAAGGGCAGGTAGCTGTCCCAGTGCTTGGCTTTAGCATGGGCCTCACGCCATCTCTTAGGTATTTTTATTCCTTGGTAGTTTTTACTGTCTGGCAGACTTAGTAGGATCAGCGACACTCTCTCCAGTATTTTTTTCCCCTCTAGTAAGTTAGGTTCCCTTGGAAGTGTTAGGAGTCCTTCTCTGCCCATCCCAGTTTGAATTCAGTATTCCTGAATGTGGTTACACGCTGCATCCTACATGAATTTCAGCACAACCCTGTATTAACACTTAAGTATCTCTCCTGAGATAACCAGTCATCTACTACTGTCTCTCCTGTCACTTAAATGTCAGGAGAAAAATGTGTTTGCATGATCAGGTCACCCAAGTCATTTTAGATTATACAACGAGATGGTAGCAAGCAGATCATAAAGGGTTTTAGTAACCTTGGCAATGCTAAACATAACTTGAGTTATTTGTCTGACATGTTGCTCACAAAAAGACTTAAAACTGAATTTCAGACTTCTGCTAGTTAGAGCACCTATTTTTTCTCTGCTCAGACATTTTCTCTGGATTGTGAGGGAATTCTCTCACTTCCATCCCTTTCCAGCTTCTCTGCAGTCATGACACAAGTTGTGATTTTAATTGTACCTACAGAAATTTCTGTCGCGGCGCTGCGGTGGCCACGGACAGCTCTTTTACTGGACCACAGAGGCGACAGCAAAAAGCGCTTGGACGCTCCAGCGCCGCCCGCACCAGACCTCTCAGGTCTGGCACTCTGGCTGGCTTTAGAGCGCAGCGGCACTGTCTCTCCCTGCAAGGGAGCAGCAGCCGTCGGTGAAACTGTAGCAAACGGGCAGAAGTGAAGAGGCGGAGGGGCTCTCTGGTAGCAAACACTCGGTTTATTGTAACCCGTGGCGCAGGGGATACAATGTACCTGAATGCGGAGCTGAGGAGGCGGGCTCCGGCTACCGGGAGAGCCCCAAACAGCCGTTACAGGAGATTATAAGGGAAGCAGGTGTGGTTTAGGTAGGGGGGGGTCCAGGGAATAAACCAATGGGGAACATACACATAGGACAGGGGGCCAATAATTTTGAACTGGGAATGAATACATTAACGTCAACCAATGAGAATGACAGAAATACAGAACTTTCTAGTAACACATGAATATCAAACTGACTTTATGAATATGTAACTAAACTTGAGGGGAAAGGGGTGTAACCCATAACTTGACTGACAGCAACCAAAGGCGGGAAAACTAGGGGAGATTGGGGATTTCCCCAGCCTCACTTTCACTCTCCTCCTGTGGCTGCTGTGGGGATCAGCCTTGGTGGCTGCATCACCACCACAAATTTCTTGTTTTATAAGGGCATTGAGGTAGTTTTCTACCCAACTTCAAGGTCTTCTGATGACATTAAGATGTCTGGATATGAAACAATAGTACAGCAGGAGTAGGGAAATTATCATCCTTCTGTACTCAGCACTGGTAAGGCTGCACCTTGAATATGTGTCCAATTTTGGGCCCTTACTGAGAGAAAGACATTGAGGGGCTGGAGCAAGTCCAGAGAAGGGCTGAGGAGGTGTCTGGAGCACAAGTCTGATGAGGAGCAGCTGAGGGAGCTGGGGGTGTTCAGCCTGGGGAAGAGAAGGCTCAGGGAAGACCTTATTGCTCTCCCTGAGTAGAGGTTGAGGAGAGGTGGGGTCAGCCTCTTCTCACAGGTGTCAAGGAATAGGAGAAGCGGAAATAGTTGTATGTTGAACAAGGGAAGATTTAGTTTGGATATTGGGAAAAAATCTCTTCACAGAAAATGTTTTCAAGCACTGAAACAGACTGCCCACAGAAATGGTGTAATCACTATCCCTATAGGTGTTTAAAAGACATGTAGATGTGACACTTAGGGACATAGTTAAGTGGTGGAGTTGGCAGGGCTGGGTGAACAGTTGAACTTGATGATCTTAGACATCTTCTCCAACCTAAATGATTCTGTGATTCTATAAGAGAATTTTTTAAAATTCTCTACCAAAGTAAGTTATATTACCTTAAGAATAACCGAATAATCTTATATTCGTACTCATAAGTGCTGCATCCAACACTGGATCCCCCAGCAGAGGTAGAACCTTGACCTGTTGGAGCAAGTCCAGAGGAGGCCACCAAAATGGTTAGAGAGATGGAGCACCTCTCGTATGAGGAAAGGCTGAGAGAATTGGGATTGCTCCGCTTGGAGAAGAGAAAGCTTCAGGTTGATCTAATTGCGGCCTTTCAGTACATGATGGGAACTTACAGGAAAGATGGAGAGAAACTTTTTACAAGGACATGTAGAGACAGGACAAGGGAGAATGGCTTCAAAGAGAAAGAGAATAAATTTAGATTAAATATCAGAAAAAAATTCTTTACTGTAAGGGTGGTGAGACACTGGAACAGGTTGCTCAGAGAAGCTGTGGATGCCCCACCCAGGAGCATTCAAAGCCAGGCTAGTTGAAGCTCTGAGCAACATGGTCTACAGGAAAGTGTCCTTCCCCATGGCATGGGGGATTGGAACAAGATGATCTTTAAGGTCCCTTTCAACCCATACCATTCTATGATTTTATGTTAAATGTTGCAGGTTTGGGACATAGCATCCTGGGCTAAGAGGAGTAGCAATAACCCTGGTTATTGAAGTCATACCACGTTAACATTTAGTTATCAGACTGGTGCCAGGTGGTTACTGGTTCTTTGGACTTTGGTCTGAGCCCCTCATCGTTCAGTCAGCAGTCTGCTGTCTATATTAAACAATGAAAACACACTTGAGGAACACTTGAGCATTGTCAAATGATTTCGAACAACCTACAGACAAACCAGCTGTTATCACATAATTTCATCTCAGGAAGCAAAGGAAAGGTATAAACCCTGCAACGTAACCCCAGTTGCAAAAAGCACTGAGGGCCTTTAATATTCCTGCTTCAAATTCTTGAGTTTTGCCTAAGATTGAATTTTGAAGTCTATGGAAGTACATTCACATCAAGCTGGAAATTATCAAGTTATTTTTTCACTTTTTCAAATGTTGATGTAGAATTTCCAGTCAATGTTTTTCCTTAGTAGAACCATTTTTGTGCAGCTCCCACCAAACTGAAACCAAAAAGGTAACAATGTTAGATCTTTTTCTTTCTTTCATTTTTTTTTAAATTTCAGACTATAATATTTATTCTTTAGTAATATTTATTTAGGCCTTGTTGGTAAAAGGAAGCTGAATGTTTCAGAGCTCAACTCTCACTACTGAGTCAAGAGGCTTCAAATACAAATATAGGCTTTTAAATTTTATCTAAAAGAATTTAGTGGGACCTATTAAAGCATTGGCACTTTTGAACATGTGACCCCTACACAGGGGAAGAAAAACAGTTGTTCTTTTCTGAAAACTTTGTTCATACCTGCATACTATAGGATGTCTGGCTTCTCCACTCTTCAGGGATTTCTTATTCTTTATCCAAAGATGGGATCCTGTTACTGAGGCTGAGACCTGCAAACTCCTGAGAATCGATCGGAGAGTCTAAAATATATTAAATAACTGCATGCCAGAAGGCTAACTGCAAGGATGACTTTCAAATGGAATTCTTGTACAAAATCTATGATGCTGCTGAAATCCTTTCTTGGAGGAATAGCAAGGGTTATGTGGTACAGATTGAAATCTGGCAGGAAAGGAAGGGATTATGGCATGCAGGGAACAATAACAGGGAGACAACCATGTCAAAGTTCATATGGGGTGTGTGATACCAATAGTTTACAAGGCACTTCCATTCCCTTTTCTTTATCAACAAAGCTGTTTGGAAGGTTTGCCTAGTTCGCTGGTTTTGTTACACCACAAATTGATGAAATATTCTTACATAAAAATGACATTATGTCATGTATGTGTATCTTTATTGTGTCTCCAGTGCAATGCAGCAGGATACATTGTCTGTATGCAGCAGTGCCAGGTAGCATCCCTTGACGTCATCATACCATGACTCTGTTATTGTCACTGACATCTCTGAATATTTTGTCTCTTTTTATCGGCCCATCCTTATGCATCAAGTGACAGGAGAGTAAACCCCTTTGAATGCATGTGTTTTGTGTGTCTGTGTCAAAGATTGTTGGGGGGAGCCTTCAGAATGTAAAGGAGTTCTGTTAATTGCCTAAGGCATTGGAGGGGCATCCCAGTTTGATAAGTCACCTAGAGAGGGTTGTCAGTGAAAGAAACTGGAATGCAGGTTTCTTGATTCCCAATGGCACAGAGGTATGAGGAAAAATAGATTATATTTCCTATCTTTCCTTCTGAGTAGACTACTTGCATGGTGCATAAGATGAGATATTGATGGTCTAAGGGCATGACTCTCCCAAGACCGCGTTTTTGAAAACCTTATCAGTGCTCTTTCTGGGTTGAATAACTGAACAACAGAAATTATCATCTAGATATGAACTGGGAGGATAAAATGGTAAATCACCAACTTGAGATATATTCATTTTGAAATAGAAGCATGAAGAAGGATAGTCTGATCTGTATAGACTACCACATTCTCAGCTATTATAGGCAATTTTAACTAGGAGGACAAACAGGGGCTAGAGATCTTGAATGCAGTTCTGTGTATTTACAAGCATACACTAAGCCTGTTATCCCTGAGTCTGGGAGCAGTCTGAGATGGTTTCCAGTCCCATCTCAGCACCCCCAGACCAAACCCTATATTCTGAGACCCTCTCTGTCCTTGTCCCATCCTGGTCAGCTTTCCTCCCTCCCTCCTTCCCTCTCTCCATTCCTCCCTTCCCCTGCTTATGCAGCCATCCCTTCTTTAATGAATTTTTTTTCCACTGCAATTACACCCCAAGGGGCTGACCCGGGCCACCTGTATGAGAAGCCAAGTGGGATGAATTGTGCACTTGCTTAGCTATTGGAGGACTTGGGATTGGTTCCCAGAACTGTCCCAAACTCTGCTTGTTACTCAGTGTAGACATGTCTGGTGTGACTCTTCAAGGACAGTTGCCTCTGTAACTCTGAGGCTTGGGACCTCTGTCCACTTTCTAAGGAGTAAGAGGGGGTGACAATGGTTTTCCCAGAGCTATTGCAAGGAGACAACAAGATAAAACAGAGTGACATGAAAAGACTGTGAGGAGGTGTCTCTGTTTGGTGGGAGGGAGTAGGCGGAGTAGATGAGCAGGCTTAAATAGGAAACACCAATTTCCCTGGAAAAGAATATTCTGTCTCTGTGTGCAACCATTTTATGGCATCTCTGATCTTGCCTTCTTCTGCCACATAAGTGGTAACAATATCTGACCACTTGTTTCCTATCAAAAGATGACCTTGGGAGAGTGAAAAGAATGAGGAAAATAACAGAAAGAAAAAATCAGGGGGTTTTCTGGCCAGCAGGATAAAAATTGCACATATTATAATCTTTTCCAGTCCTGATGATATGATCTGTAGAGTGATTTAGCCTGGCAATGCTCTGCTTGCTGCCATGGAGCTACTGTAGCTGAGACCACGTGGGGTCTGGCCTTTTGCTCCCAGCATCTGCTGGTGTGACATAGACTGACAGTGAGGACAAAAAGAGCATTCAGGCAAACACTCAACACCTTGCTCCATTCTCACTGGCACGGAGGTCCTGGTAAATTCATGAGGAGTTTTAGGACTGGGAGAAGTATCACAGGCGTTCGTAGAACTGTTTAAGACACTGAGCCTTGATTGCTGGTTGATTTAATAGTAAGTCCAGAGTAACTGGGTGTAATTGAGACCTGGCCTTCTGGATCTCTGTCTCTGAAACCAATCAGCACCATTTTTAGCAGTTTGTTATTTGTCAGGAGTCACAGGAACATAAGGGTGAACAGAACATGCCAGCCCTGGGTGCTTGCAGCCCATATATCAGTCTCCAGCACTGACCCAGGGCAGATGCACAGGGAGCAGAAATGTAACACTAAGCAAATAATGGGGTTTTTCTTAACCAGGACAGTCAGAGCATCCATGTGACTTAAAGTATAAATACAGATTTGGTTTCCATTACTCCATTTGCATACCTCTACGAGAAATTTCCAACTAAACAGCATCTATTTTGTCAGTCAAGAGGTTGGGCTTACAAATGAGGCAGGCTTCTCCTCCCTGCTTACTGACCTAAAACTCCCAGTGGCATTTGCCACCTTGCCATCAGTGCTCTTTCAGCATTTTTTTTTCCTTATGCAGCATTAATTACTGTTTCACCAAACAAAAATGAGTCTCAGAAATCTCGATCTGGGTGGCTGCATTTCACATTGAGAGAACTGAACTTACATGATGCCAGAGTAAAGATAAATTCTTTTGCTAGTGACTAATTATATTTCCTAGTGTATATTACAAGCCAACCCTCTTAGGCTAAACCTTGAACTCTTCCTAGTCATGCCCAACAAGGGGATCCCCAGCTCTTTCAGGCCTCCTGACCTAAGGGGTCATTAATTAATATCTACATTTCTGCATGTGTATAAATATGCCTAAAATCTAGCCATTCTATAACTAAAATCCAGTGGTTTTCACCAGCATATATTTGCACTTTATACTAAATGAAAAGATATATTGTACAGAGACTTTCTAAACATACTGTATTATAGGGTTTAATAATTAATTGGGTTTAATCATTTACAGTTTGTCCAGGATGGAATTTTTCCTCCATGTACTTGATTTGTTAAGAGTTTTGCTACATAACATTGTAGACATTGCTGATGTGAATGTTTTGAGTACAGGAAGTTCATGTTGTTTTATGAAAACTAGTTTTCTAGAAACAATAGATACTATTCTTCAGCTTGGACTATCACCAGTAATTATCTCCTGACTGCTATGCAAATATCTCATGTCCTAATTTCCACACTTGTTCATTTAACACATAAGCTCATTATGGCTGAGGTGTTTTTTTAAAGGTGCTGCAAATATCTCAAAGCTTGCTCAAAAGCTTTATAAATGAGAATTCTTCACTGGCAAATTCCACTTTCTCTTGCAGACATGGTCTGCAATCCACAGCTATTTTTCCCATAGTCTGTTCAGAACGGACTCTACAGCCGGGCACAAAGCCAGATTTTGATCCATCTTTTTATTGGTTTCAACTCAGTATCTTCAGATTTCAACTGGTTCCCTGAAACTGAGCCTGTCCTTTCACTCAAGTATCTGCCCAGTGCTCAGCTGCTAAGGGGAAAAGCAAGAGAAAATAATCCTTGTTTGTCTGTGGCACCTGACTACCTCCCTTTGCTAAGAAAACTAAAATCTGAAAGAATGGCATATCCCCTCTCTCTCTCTCTCCAGTCCCAGCAGAGCACAAAGGGGCACTCAAACTTCATCACACGGTGTCTGTTTTCCTAGAGGCTTGTGAAGTGTACCCCTGACAAACGGCTTGCAGGTGCAGAACACACACACGGAGTTGTGTGGGGATTGCAGTGTCTCGGTGCGATACCCAAGGGCTGACCCCAGTCAGTCACACAGTTAGCAGTGGTCTTTTTTGTGGACCACCTTTCTAGACAAGCCCTGCTCCCATTTACAGCCATCCAGCCCTAATGAGGCTTCACACTAGTGACCAAAGTCAAAACTTAGGCTTCAGCAATGCTGCCTGCACTACAGCTTTGGGCAAAGCATGATCACGTTTTGAGGAAGGCTGATCATAATGTTCCAGTTGGATCTTTTCAGTGTTTGGAGCGGGGACCTTGCTGTCCATGCAAAGAGATTTGCAAAGTTGTTTGGCTTAACACAGTGCACAGCTGACAGCTTTTCTAACAACAGCTCAGTAGGCAAAAAGAGAAAGAAAAAGTAGTTCACACATTCTTATCTCATTCTTTTCTCTCTCCCAACCCCTCCTTCTGCTGAAAATACCTAAACACAAGAGTCATGATGAGGGCAGCATCCCCAATGCACTGCAGGGCTGTGCACTCAAGTGTATCGACCATTTGTCTGTGCTGCTGAAACCATAACAAGGACAGGAATGTGTGGGGTGGAACCTAGCCCAAAGGCTTCTCCAAAAACCCTCCTCCTGTCACTACTGACAGGCAAATCTGCCTTTTTGCTTATCCTGCACTCCCTCTCTGGATCAAAGAGTGAAGAAATGTCAGCCGGAGGCCCCAGAACAAACTCAGTTGCTGCCTTCTTCCCAGTTCTTATCTTTCAGGAATGGCAAAGGTCTTGCACCTTCGCATCAACGTTCATCTCTGAGCCTGAGTTAAGGTGGCAGAAAAATGGGAACTAACTTGTGTTTTCAAGGGCTTGTAACAGTCATACAACACAAAAATCCTCAGACTCTTGATTGTCTCTGCTTTCCTAAACAGCTTGGAGAATTCAGCCATGATTGCTGTTTCTTGCCCTACAGCAGGCAGGCTGGAGCATCAGGCAGTGGGTGCCAAAGAGAATGCCCCTCCTGGACACTCCCACCTTCCAGAGATGTCAGCTCTAGGTATGGTACTCTTTAAGCAGCTTTATGCAGGCCCAGAGGGAACTGAGAGGTGCTTTCATCCAACACTGGGATCTGTTTTGGGATGCACCTTTTCGCGAGCTGGGCTGCACCACAGCTGCCTCGAGCTTACTCAGCACTATGGATTCTAAATCTAAACTCAGAGGTTGTTCCCATTCAGTTTCCACTGCTCCATGAAGCAGAACCACCCCTCTGTGCTTTTGTCAACTCTAGGTGCACGACCCTGCCCCAAAGATTATCTGCCTAAATGCTAAAAGTAGCAGAGATACCGGCAGCCAGGGGAAGGTGAAAGCCCATTATCAGCAATGCCAGAAGATGCTGAAGGACATACATGGTGCAGCTCATTTGGTTTACAACAACCCTTCTGCAAGCACAATGATCTATTGAAGGGTGACTATCTCTGCTCTTGAGTGGATCAGCACAAAGAAAGGTTAAGGCAGCACCGTTTGGTAATTGGTTTGTGTCATATAAATTGAAGCTTAGAAAGCTGAGAGGAACAAAATACAACCAGACCAGAACACACAGCAATTAAATTCCTTTAAAGAGTGCACAGAATAAATACTTACCCTTCTTACAACCCTAATAAACCTAATCAGGATTAATTACTATGTCTGACTTGAAAATTTTTCCCTGCCAAATGTCCCTTTTTTTCTGACAGATTCCCCCCGATATACCTATATAGCTGAGGCAGGCAGGTTTCAAAGCCAAAAGGCTTTTCCTAACACAAAATTCCCCAACACAGCCAAAAGAAAAAAAAATAGATTCTGTCTTTTAGCTCCAAACATCTCTTTCCTGATCGATTTTGAGCCCCACTAAACACATTCATGTGAAGGAAAACAAATACCAGTCTCTGTTTGCTTAATCTGTGGCAGTGAACCAGCTGAACTGGTTCTCACTGTAATCTCAGGACACCAAACTGGGCCTTTTCTGGGAGGACCTCCCAGCCCTTCAGAGGCATCACAGTGGTCAGTTTGCACTAAACTCACAGATCAAAAATATTATAGGGTTTTGATTTCTCCCCTGAAAGACAGACTTCTTACATTGGTAAATGCAGCTGGTAAATGGACCTCAGAGGAGAAAACTATCTCCATCTACCAGGGCCTGCTGCTCCTGTCCTTGTTCAGGGCTGACACAAAAATACATGTACATGCATGTAGAACCAGTACAGATTGAGCAAAACAGAGAGGCAAACTAATGCTTAATGAAGAGCCTTTTCTGGGCAATTCATATTAGAGAAGCTTTAAGGAACTCATAAATTCCTTAATTCCAGTCCTGTGATTAGCCCACTCCTTTATGCATGTAGCAGCTGTCTCCAACCTGCAGAGTTCAAGCTAACATTAAAAGAAAATGTTATGGGAAGTGAAGTCCTTTAATTAGTATAACTAATATATTCAGAAAAAAAAATGCAAGATCTTTTTCTCAGACAATGCACAATTTGCCTGAGGAATTCATTACCATAAGAGATAAACTTTAAAGAGTGTCATGAAATTCAGAAACAGATTGTTTGTACTGAAGACAGTAATATACACTATTAATGGGAAACAGTTACTTTTGAAGGCCTCCAGCCTGATCTTCGTGCAAGCTGTACACTTTTTCCCCAAACACTGACAGGTAGGAACTTTCCTTCGGGGAAATGTCTTGCTCCTTCCCACAGAAACCAGCAGTGCTGGCTGCAGCCTTTTGTAGGATATTTGGTAAAGGCAATCACAGGGAGAGGATGGATCTCATCTAATTCCATCCCTGTAGTAACTGGTATCCAGGTTAAACTGGCATTCTGGGTGCCCTCTCCAAAGTGTGCATGCACAGACACTGGTACCTACAGGCAGTGACTCACTCAACTTCTCCTAGAGAACAGGTTGGGATGGACCATCCCTTGGGTGTTCCTGTAGCTCCCCTGACAAGAGAGGGAAATTGGAAGTGGGAGACAACTCCAGACTACCACATCTACAGGTGAGGTGTCTCCACGTACATTAGATGCTGGAGCTCCCATTGCACGTGAAGATCTGGTCACTGATTTGCATCCCCAAGCAGAGAGGACCATGCAGGTAGTGAAAAGATTGCCTTCCCCTTCTCTTCGTCAGGGGCCACCCCATTCTGTTGGCATGCCTGGCAGAACTGAGAGGACATTTCCAGTCAGAGTGACTTCTTCACAAAGGCTGGCCTCCTTCACTGAGGTTGCTGAGCAGCTTTCAGGTGTTAGGTGGAAAGTAACTCAGCAGCTGGCAAGGCTGGGTCGATGAGGCTGGGTAGGAATGGCTGCTTCAGAACATCTGCTTCAGAACATCTGCTTTAGAATGTCTGCAGCCTCCCTTTGCTTGGTACCAGTTTCATCCATGGTACACCACCAATGAGCAGAACAGTCTAACAACCAGCAACAGCCATGAGAGTTAAAAACCTGCATCGGAGGGATTGCTTTCAGCTCTGGTTCTGATAAACACTTTCCTCCTAACCCAGCCACAAAGTCAAGCTAGCAACAACTTGAAAGGATAACATCTATCAGAACTAATACGCACTAATCTAGCATGGAAGAGATAACAACCAATTGAGTCGACAGGCAGAGAGAGGAACAAAGTCTGGCTACAGCACACTGAGAATCTATACAATTATAAATCATAAATTATAAAAAAGCTCACTGTTGAATAAGGATACATCCACAGTAACACTTCTAATAAATATTTGAAACAATGAAACAATGCTTTGATTTAGTTGGTGTTATAAAATTTGACTACAAATCAACTCTTTATACCTTCAAAAAAAAAAAAAAAGGAAAATCCTTACCTGAATCTTCTATTAGTAATCAGTAAAGCTTCCTTCTAGACAATCAGTTTATTTAAGGAATTGGCAGACAGTTGACTGCGTGTATGTGTCACAGTTTTGAAGCTGTCAGAGCTGCACTTATTCACTAATCATACCCATGTACCTACAAGCTACATTTTTAAATGGTACGGATGAATAATCTCTTTGCTCTTGTAGAGGGTTTTTTATGGCTCTTCTAAGCTGTGCATCTATTTTCACTTGACTTTAAAGTAATCAATATGCTGGCACAAAGGCTTTGGGATAATTCATAGCAACAATCTGTAGCAACTTACAGACTGATTTGGTTCTTTTAAATTGTTCTGATGAAAAAATTATTAGAAGATTCCAATGCATAGTTACAAAAAAAAAAAAAAAAGGAAAGAAGAAGGAAGATGAGGAAAGAAAAGAAAAGGGAAGAAAAAGAATTCAGTGTTATAAAAATCTCAGGAGACGAATTTTCTTCTCCTCAATAAGAATCAAAGTATGACCCTTTAGTTTACATGGAGGCCTTCCAAATTTATTCCAGGGTGGCAAGACAAGAATTTAGCCCCAGAAGTAACCCCTGCTCAGTGACATGGATTTGATTTCAAAGATGCAGGGTAATGAGTACCAATTCTTAGGTCAGTTGCTCTGGTCACAAAGAAAGACAAAGAGGGGCACAAATTCCTGCATTTGGCTTTTATTGGTGCTTCTTTGTACTGAGCCTTTTGGAGCTGCCTTGGCAAAGCCAAGCAGCTCCTTTTGGTGATGACTGAATGTGGAGGCTCTGCACAAACTCTGGAAATGGAGTCGCAGTGGAGCTCTCCTCAGTCTGCTCCAGTGAGTAACCTGGTACTTAACAATTTTATATACAGGACATTATTGCATTAAACCTGCTGATATCTGCCACACAGATGAGGATTAAACAAGACACTTTTCTCTTCCTGTTACCTTACCCATTACAAAGCATAAATTAGTTGGTTGATAGATTTAATTGGCCAACATGAGCTGTAAAGAAGCAACGTATTGCACCTGTGTTGGCTGGGGAACAATGGCTCTTTGTAGAGGCTCTGTTCTTGTCAACACCCCCAGCAGCCATGGCACAGTCATTTTGCAGTGTGCACCAGGAGGCAGAGGTAGGGCTGCTTCCAGGCTCTCTCTCTCCAGGTTTTATCAGGGTGAGCAGTTACTGGCCAGCACGGTGGTATCCCCAACACTGAGTGCAGTGAGGAATTCATATCAGTACTCCTGAAGACTTAGACAACTGGTATGAGGGAAAGGCTCTCTTACATCTCTAGTGTATCAGACAGTCCTTTTTTAACTGAACTCTCAGGGTGCGACCAAATATTCAAACTGTGAGGAGAGCTGATTTTCTTTCTTCTGCAAATACATGGAAACCTTCTCTCTGCTTGTTCTGGAGAAGATGTGGAGCTGAGAAAGGTGGATGTGGGTCAGAGACTTGGTATTCACACACCATCCTGCACCCTGAGCTCTCCTGATGTCGTGCAGCAAAATTAATTCTGGTCCTCTGGAGGTACATGGTAAACAGTTTCCCCATAAATATGAAAGCATGTGTGTTTTATATAAACACTGAGGAAGCTCAGGATTTTAGTGCTAGTGGTCTTGGATTCAACAAATCCCTTATTGAATCATATGTTCAAAAACACTGGCTGTCCTGTGATCTCAAGAGAAAATTTGTGCTGCCTAACAGTGCCATTCATTGTCTGCATGGTCCACACACCTTATCAGACACCACAACAGTTGATAGCAGGTGATATGGCTTTGCTTTTACTTATTGTTATTTTTATAATTTATTTCTGATATTGGCACATCTGAGATAAAGCACAGCTTGGCTGTTCTCTGAAGGAAGAATCCTGGCATTTGATACAGGAATGGTAGCCAGGGGAAATAATGAGCAAAACAGAGGTGGATTGTGCCTCCTGGAGCAAATGAGCTGAGTGAAGACGAGTTGGTTATTCACTGCATTGAGCAGAGGCACTTTGGGACTGAGATAAGGCACTCTAAGGTCACAGAGTGATTTGTAAAACAATAAGAGGTATTGTAGTGATTGACAGGACAAGGAGTAATAGGTACAAATTGAAAGAGGGAAATTTAGGTTAGATATTAGGAAGAAATTCTTTACTGTGTGGGTGATGAGACACTGGAACAGGTTGCCCAGGGAGGTTGTGAATGCCCCAACTCCGGCAGTGTTCAAGGCCAGGTTGGATAAGGCTTTGAGCAACCTGGTCTAGTGGAGGTGTCTCTGCCCATGGCAGGGAGATTGGGACTAGATGATCTTTAAGGTCCCTTCTAACCTTGTAACATTTTATGATTCTTTGAATCTTAAGAAACAAGGCGATATAAATTGGAAGACATAAAGTTTTGGAAGTAAACCGTTTACTGACAGTGAGGTGGACTTGTACAGAGCATCTCCCTTACAACTTCTGCAGATGCTGAACTGTGGGGCTGAATGTTGTCTTGACAAGAGGCCAAGCCATCTTCCTCCTCACAGGGAGCAAGAAGGCAAGGACAGATAAAGATGCTGATGAAACCACAACAATCCTAGGGACTAGGAATGAGGATAGCAAAAAGGTGGTGTCCCACCTATCTTGGAAGCAGAGGAGTTGGTGCACAGTGAAAAGCTTTCCTGGGCACAGGGGTTACATCAATCTTAGTAGATTGGGGTTTTTTTATTTTTGGACAGTGAGAACTCCTGTAGGAGACTTCACATCCATGCTGCTGATGTCTTGGTCCCTAAGTCTCTGTAGCTGCATGGCTCCACATACAAAACCTGCCAGGAATGATCCCTGACTGGTGCTAGTTGCTGAGCTGCACCTGGAAATGGTTTTGGAAAATGTCATGTTAGTGGCCTCAGATCTGAATCAGGCTGTGAACTACTGTAACATTTATCAGCACAGATAACTCCATTCCAGGCTGGGAATATTCTCTGTATTGTTTAGTTTTCAAATAAAATAATGATTCCTGAGGCTATCGTTGATTTGCTATACCAGCCTCAAGGTGGACCCTTACTCCTGTACAGTTTCACTCTTTCTGTAAGCTATTGCTACTGCTCTTATAAAAAAACCACTCAGACTCAACAGCTAAAACGGGCACAAAAGCAAAACACTCCCCTGGTTGATCATGGTAACTAATAAAGATGTGAAAGCAATTTATTCTAAGAACACCACACACTAGAAATACCATCACTTTTTGGGTTAGTCTGCTGTCCACTAGTTGGTCATGATTACTAGAAAAATCCATCTGTTATTCACAAGTACCTGACAAATAGTTTGCATACAATAAAGCTTAACATGGGGGATTTGTCAGCTGGTTTGCTCACACAGTTCATTATTCACTGCATCGTGTGACTAGCCACTTCTAACGTGATACAGTTCCTCCTCTTTATTTACACAGAGAAACTTTAAACAGGAGAAAACCAAATGGATGCATATCTAGACATATATGCCAGTAAAAATGCTAAATAGCTAAACTCTTATTCTACAACCATTCATTTTTGCAAATCCCCAGGTATCTTTGAAAATACATCTGAATAATTAACAGCGATGACTCACAGCACATGGTCATGAGCATGGCCTTCTATTTATAGCAATATTTCTATATTCATCTTCTTCTTAATAACAGCAGTAGCAGCTGAAAATAAATCACCATATTAGGCACTCCTTTGGATAAACTCACACATGTAGAAACACTTTTCTTCATTGCTGCTGCTCTCAGTCCATGAGAAGCTCATGGGAAGAAATATGTCATATCAAGACTTCTACTTTTTCAGAGTCAACAAAGGTAGTTAGCCACAAACATGCTCATTGAAATTAATGAGTTTTGTGGCTAAATTCCCTAGTAAGCCTTGAGACTAATCAAACAGGGTGGTTTTAACCTATACAACTGAATGACTAATTCTGACAGATCAACAAAGATTCTTAACATAGACATTTTTGTTCCACATTCCCTCCTCTTTCTTCTACTTTTCTAATCTTTCCATGCTCTGCCTCAGCATTCAGTTTGTGTGTTAAGTAATGTTTTTTCTCATATCAGGCACTGGGGTCTTGTATCACTTTATCTCAATTTTAGGGGCAATCAGTTGAAGTTATAGAGAGATATGAGGCCTCTGCCTCACCCCACTATCAGATCCACATTGCTGTTTATCAATTAAAGGTCAGACACAGGTTAGTGAGGAAAAACTCTGAAATGCCGGTCTGATATTATTACAGCTTGTGCTTTGGCATGGGGTTAGCAATGTGTCAGCTGTGCAGTACAGTGTATAGAAATGGAAGAGAAATGGTAGGGTTTGACACTGAGAAGTAAAATAGAGCTAAAATAGGTATAGATTAATGTGCATTTCCAATGTTTGGAGGATAAGTCTTTTGTTAAAAAAGGGAGTTCTGATACTATTGCTTTCACTGATTTTGCTAAAAGGGGCAGACAAAGATTTGTGTGGGAGTGAAGAGGTTTTTGGCTTTGTTGCTCTTGTCAGGGCTCTGCTAGCTGAAAGCAGCTGGAACAGCCCCCATCGTTCAAAAATTTTCCATGGGGCTAATTTGCAAATCTCACTGGTCTACAGGATGGCCAGAGCCATCTGTATGAAGCACAGATGCTTCTGCTGCTATATCAGCAGCTCCAGTCTCATCCTTGGCAGGAATGCAGCCATCATGTTGTACTGCCCAGAATGCCCTCAGAAGAGGGAACCCAAACCATGAACATGACACGAGAGGTTGTGTCACATTTTCTTCTTAATCTCTGTTACATTGGAGAAATCTGTTTTTTTGGTAAAATCTGGACTCAAACCCTCACCATTCCTCTAAGCCCTGATGTTCATCTTTCACTGTGGAGCTGCAGCAGCCAACAGGGCCCAGGACCAGCTTCAAAACAGCCCTTTGGAACATTGGTGACTGATCATGACAAGCTCCCATCTCCTTGCTTCACACATTCCCTTCTCAGCCCTCTCAAAACACCCCAAGAAATGAGGGGGGTGTGATTTACCCTTATGAGTGCTCTGTTAGTGTGTCCCTGTCACAGTAAAGGCATCTCAGTGCTTTGCAGCTCTGCCTTCAGAGATGTTGAAAGCTATTTCTCTTGGTCCTGTCAGTGCGGTAACACTGAGCATGGCATGGGGTTGGATACTGTCTTTCCAACGTGTAGTAGCTGCTGTTAATGAGTCACTGTGTATTGGAGTGTCACAGCTTGGGTACTCCAGGCTTTCATTCATTCCTGATACTCAGAGAAATAAGCCATCCTGTTACCAGTCAGATGCAGGGAAACTCTGCCCCATGATTCACTTTCTGTTAACTGTGCAATAGGCACAAGCAGAATATGAGTGGATTTCTTCAGCAGAGGGCTCAGGCTGAAGAAATAAAGACCTGAGGAACAGAAGGAGCTTCAATCATGGGTCATGTTGGGGAATGCCAGCATCAGAAAATGCTGCCTCTGTCCCTACCTTGTGCCTGCCTGGGGGCTGTGCCATCACTGCCTGTTGTGGTTTGACACTGGCCAAATGCCAGGCACCCATGAAAGCCTCTCATTCACACTCCCCTGCCACAGCTGGGCAGAGGAAAGAAAAGTTTAATGACGGGTTCATGACTTGAGATAAGAACTGGGAGAAAACACTCCAAGGGCAAAACAGGCTCAGCTTAGAGGTACAAAGTGAGTTTATTACTAACAAAACCAGAGGAGAATAATGAGAAGTAAAAATAAGTCCCTAAAGAACATCTCTTTTCCCTAACCTCTCCCTCCTTCCCACTGAGAGTGCAAGAAGACAGGAGTGAAACCTTGTCACCCAAGGTTTTCTTCAGTCGTGCAGGGAGAGGAGTCCTTCCCCTGTGAGACCATGGGATCCCTCCCACAGGAGACAGTTCTCTGTGAACTTCTCCAGCGTGGCTCCAAATCTCATGAGCAGCAGTTCTCCCAATACTGCTGCAACGTGAATCCCTCCCACAGACACACGATCCTCCCAAAACTGCTGCAGCATGGGTCACTCTTGCACAGGGTGCAGTCCTTCAAGGCTGGGCGGCTCCAGCCTGGGAGCCGGGCCCCTTCTCTCCACCAGGTCTCCCACTGGATCTCAGCCTCCTCCAGGCATCCACCTGCTCCAGCATGGGCACCTCCCCCATGGGCTGTGGGTGGGGGTCTGCATCCCCTATGAATCCCACGGGCTGCAGGGGCACAGCTGCTTTACTATGGTCCTCACCATGGCCTGCAGAGGAATCTCAGCTCCAGTGCCTGGAGCACCTCCTCCCCCTCCTTCTGCACTGACCTTGGTGTCTCCATATTGTTTTCCTTCACATGTTCTCACCTCTTCCTCTTCTCTCCCTAGAAGTAAAACTGCCCTACTACCTTTGTTTTGATTTCTTCTTACATATGTTATCACAGAGGCATTACCAACCTTTGGTTGGCTCAGCCTTGGCCAGCAGCTTGTCCGTCTTCAGAGCCATCAGGGATTGGCTCTGCTGGACGTGGTGGAAGCTTCCAGCAGCTTCTCACAGAAGCCACCTCTGTGGCCCCCCTACTACCAAAAAACAGGCTGTGCAAAACCAGCACATTGGCTTATTGAACTCACTGGTGGAAAAACCCCCATTTTTTCCCAAAGTTGTTCTGGCAACTAAACTACCACAGCCACTGAATCCTCCTCCTTATCACGGAACTGCTATGTCAGGCTGCCCAGTCTTTTTGTCAGCCTAGTAAATTTGTGGACCAAGTAACACAACACAGAGATATTTCCAGCAGGGATAATAGTGGTGGCATTCACAGCCCTTCACTGTCTGCTGTGGGAGCTGAAAGAGATATTTGCTGATGATACCTGTCTGATTATGTGCACAAAGCCACTAAGCCTGAGCTCCACTGTGCAAGGCTATGCATGATGTGGTGTGTTCAGGTGGCCCTTACCTGGCAGATGTGTTTCTATGTGGTCACTGTGCTTGGCTTTTTGAAAAAGAGGAAGAGGATCTGGAATCCATAATGGATCTGGGAAGAGACCTTTCTTCTCTGCAGAGCGAGGGTTGTGGCAGGCTGTAGGAGAGTTTCAAAGCCAGTAAGAAAACCTGTGAGGACCAAGTTATGGCAAGCTATTGGCAGAGAATAAAATTACTCTAAAGAATTCTTCTTCCAATGGGGTAGGTAAGGAGGAACACTTGGATTTGTGGCACTTAGGTAAATTCTTACAAAGTGGAGGAAAGAGAAAAACAAAGATGCTTAGGGAAGAAGCATCTGACAAGTAGGCTGGGGAGTGCTAATGTGGGTAGTTTGCTGTGTAAAAGGATGCCAGCTGTGTAAATCAGGATTTAGCTCTGCCAATCCAGGCAAAGATGATGTCTCACTGTTAGCTTCTTATACATTTTTTATAGAAGCAAATCAGTAAACACAGCTGTACACTTGGAGAAATCTTTTATCCCAGATGAAAAAGTCACAGTGTACACAGCTGTACCTCAGTCCTGTCTGGTTCTTGTTGCTTTTTATGTTAAAGACTGCTGTCACTTTGAAAATAACCACTTAGATAACCACTAGATTTCACTTTGGAAATAACAGAACAATATAATGGACATCTATAAAAATTACTCAAAGAAGTCTAAAGTACTGAATGGAAAACATTATCCTTTCTTCAGGAATTTTGAAACACCCCTACAATTCTGAAGCAAGGAGAAAATTTTCTGTTAGATATTACAGATGAAACTGTTAAGCCCCATCATGTTACTGTAAAGGCACCAGAGTGAATTATTCCAAACCATTCTCAGAATTATACCTAAGGCAAAAGTTCATGACAAGAGAGGGATCTAGCATTTTTCTGCCTGTTGCCTTTAGTACCTAATCACCTAAAAGCCTTTGCTAGAAACCAGTCTTATGCTTTGTCAGGTCTACTCTTAGCACTTGGGACAGTTTTCAGAGATGGCTGATTAACACTTTTGGGGTCCGCAAAACTGCCCGGGATTCTGCGGTGCAATCTCTATCCAGCACCTTGGGTCAGATAAGTGTCTCACTGCTCGGAGGAGCAGTATCTCTTTGCTTATCTATATACCTAAGTTTTGCCTTCGCAGTGTGAGGCAGAGCACCCGTTGTTATAAATAAAGCAGGTAGAAGCAAAGAAGGGAGAACGGACCCCTGATAGCAGCACCCAGACTTTTATTGTTTCTTCAGGATACGGGCTATCAGAGAGACCCCGAGGGGGTGGTTACACAGGGTTTTATGGGAAAGGAAAAGGGGTGGTCATAAGGTAGGGTCCAGGATTCTTATCAAATCACAGATTGACATGGGATGACAGTTTTCCAATGAGTTCTGAGCAAAGGCGGAACATATTTGCATTAACCTATGAACGTTACAGAAAGGTAGACGTTTTTGGCAATTGCTGAATAGTAATACAGTGTGATGAATATTAAAATAACAGAGGTGGAACAAAATCTATGATTGACAGGGTTAAAACATGGCAGCTAGGGGATTTCCCCTAGCTCACTGCCACAGCTGATGACTATCATGGCAAGGTCCTGCTTTGCCTTTGATGTAGGTACAAATGGAGATTAAATCTGTTGCACTGATTTTCTTTCGTACTGAAGTTCAAAACCAGGAACTGACTAGAATGCCATGAAGTTATCTCTACACTGATTCCCTATCAGCTACTATCATTGATGGGTGTCTTTGTCCATTGTACTGAAAATGATAGATGAGCAGGTATTGTATAAAACTAAGTCTTGTCATTTGTCAGCAAAACTACTGATCTTCTGGTGAGGCGCTAACAGAACATGTTGGAATTTTGAAGACAATTTCAAATATTTACAACAGGAAATATTAAGGGATACTGAAAAAACATCTTCTCTAAAAGAGATCAGATAAAAAAACACCACTTCAGAATTCTCTATGATAAAATTCTACCTAATCTACCTCCCAACCAGCCACATTTGGCAGATGTACCCCTAGAAATAAAAATGCTTTATATGCTTTTGGTAGAACAAAAGATCAGAGGTAGAAAAGATTTATCAGGTCATCCAGCCCATCTTCCTGATAATAGAACATTGTTTTCTGAAAGTGCATTTTTTCTAGTGCTTTGACTAGTTTTAGTAGACCTAAATGATGGATGGTGTTTATCATTAACCTTGGGAAACAGTTCCAAAGCCTTACAAATCTCAGTGTCGAGCACCGCCACATTAATGCCTCTGCTTTGTCAGTAATTTCATAGGTTTATACTTGTTGCTTTTTCTCCAAAGTGTAGGCTCCTGCTGAGTTTAAGAACAGGATTAGATATTGCAGATAGATCTTGACTATCCATCCTCACACAAGTGGGCTGCTTCTTCTGCAAAGCAGGCTCTTGGAAATTTAAGAGTATTTCTTCATTGAATAAGCAAAGGGAAATCTCAGTCTGGCCCTGAACTGAAAATCATTGTCATGCCAGCTAAGTTGCAGAGAACAACCTTGCCCATGAACCCAGTGAATTATAATGGGAAATAACCTGGGATAAAACTTGGTTTGTGCAGCCACAGCAGTGAACCAACTTGGCATTGGAGCGCACAAGGCATACATACACTGCCAGAGATCAGCTCTTTCCTGCCAAGGTGGTAACATTTTGCAGCATGGCAACCATCATATCTGGTTGTCCTTTGCCTGTTTTTCCAGTGATTTAAGTATTTGCTTATTCTTCTAAGAGCTCTGCACATTCCAAGGGATTTGGACACTATAACAGTAAAGCCAGTCACCCTTAGTCAGAAAAGATGAAGACAGCCTGGAAAGGGACAGAAAAGGACTGTGGAGGCAGAGAGCTCTGTGTGCTCTGCAGGCACCAGGAAGGCTGATGGGATCAGCTTCTGAAGCATGCATAACATGAAGGCAAGCACCAGGAAGAAGATGGGAGCTGCTTGGCCTTCAGGACAACACTACCATGAAAACAATGGGCAAAGGTTGGTTGTAAATAAATTAATGGTGGAAGAAAAAAGTATTCTCTTCATATGGGAAGAGGACAGAAAAACAGTTTTGAGAAGTGGCTCAGCTACTTTTTGAAAGGAATTGTGTGATCTGTGAGAATCGTAGAATCATTAGTGTTGGAAAAGACCGTTAAGATCATAGAGTCAGAGCACTAACCTGTCAGATCCATTACTAAACCATATCCCTAAGCACCACATCTACATGGTTTTCCAGGGATGATGACTCCACCACTCCCCTGGACAACATTTTCCAATGCCTGACAACCTTTTCAGTGAAGAAATTTTTCCTAATAGCTAATCTAAATATCCCCTGGCAGAACTTGAGGCCATTTCCTCTCATTCTACCACTTGTTACTTGGGAGAAGAGACCAACTTGCACCTTGCTACAACCTCCTTTCAGGTAGTGGCAGAGAGAAATGGGAAGGAATACCCAATTCAGCTAGTTGAGTTAGTTAAAGGATTGAAATTTCTAAGTTAGTTTCTATTAACATTACCCTAATGGAATAAAATGGAGATTCACACTCCCATCTTTCACTGTTTCACAGATCAACTCACATTGGTAAATGCAAACTTCCGTGTAATTAAATCCATTTGATGCAAAATTGTTTCCCTGTTGCTCAGAGACCAATACAACCCTTTTCACCATACTCAGGCTTCATTTAACATATCAATTGAAGCAGGATTTGTTTTTTGTGAAGTAAAACAGAGTTTCAAAGAGATTGTCACAAGTACAGTAAAAAGCAACACTTTGCTTGCAGCATGGGCAGAAGATGTCAGTGAAAATTTTTTTACTGAAGAATACAAAAAGAAGTGCTTTGGATCCACCAGTTTATTTTATATTAACAGTTTGCTTTGTGGTCTATGGGTTTCCCATTTCCTGTTTCATTTGTAATTTCTAAGTAAGGTAACCCAAAAGCAAGGAGAGGAGCTTCCTGTAGTTTTTCTTATTATAACATTATTTGTATCAAAGACTTGGACTTGAGATGCATGTTGAGGATCCTTCTGTGCAGGAAAAGGACAAGCAGGATCTCAGCTCTCCCTGAGCCAGGCCCACTGCCTTAGGAACTATGCTTTGCTTACTCCCCATCACTTCAAGCATCATTTTATGATGCAAAAGAGAGTGGCATGCACAGGTATGGTGCAGTGGAAAAATTTTATTCTTCCACCACGGATGGAAGAAAACATTTAACTTTGGCCTCCATCTGTTGATAGTAGTGATGCTGTGAGGGGAGAGCTGTGATTGATCGTTTTTCCCTTCAGAGGAAGTGCCAATCCTAAATGGATTATGCCTAGACTGAGTTTTTGTGCTAAGATGACTGAATTGACTAAACATAAATGTCTGTGCTATTTAATTGGCCCATTGTGTCTGACACATCTGGGGGCTGACCAATATAATACAGGATAAAGCAGACACCTGTGTTTCTCAGCAGCCTGAGTTAGAAACTGAAAAGAATACACCGGGACATCTCAGATTGCACCTATCTATATTTAGGTAACCAAATCCCACCAACATTGCCCTAATACTCATTGCACAAAGCACCAGTACAACAGTAAAGGTGACCTGGGAGAAATACATCACCACTGAGGCCAAAGGAAAATATAACTGTAATATGTTAGAGAAACCCCAAATAGATATGCTGCAGTTAATTGTATGCCAGTTCTCTCCTCATGTATAATGTGGTTGAAGATATGTGGTCTCTGCATTCTTAGAGATATGGAATTCTTAGAGATATGTCTACTTGGGTAGGCAAGGCCCTGATAACCTGATCAGACATCAAAGACAGTCTGTTTTGAGTAGGGTGTATGTCCCACTGAGGCCCCTTCCAGCCTAAGTTACTCCACGATACTGTGATTTTTCCAAAGATGGGAAAGAGGGGAGGAGAATGGAGTTGAAAAGGGGGAGATCTTTATCTTGGGGTAGCGCTCACATACTGTCTGCCAGACTGTCACATTCAGATTGTAACCTCTGAGAGCTAATGCTGAGATCTGCCTTACCTGAAATTAATATCAGATAGAAACCAGTGATGAAAATCAACTCTTCTGGCCAATGTAATCTCTAAAATGCTCATATAGGCACGAGGCTTTCAGCATGAGCTCTCCAACAAAGTATTAGATAAAAGATAGGAAACAGAAGACAGGGATAAATGATCATTTGTAATCATGGAGTGGAGTTCTACAAGGAGATGTGCTATGGCCCATTCTGCCCAACATTTTTATCAATGATCTAGGAAAGAAGGACAAGGTTAAGATAGTAGAAATAAAGTCCAGCTCTGAAGAACTGCAAAAGGTATTGCCCTGGCAATTATATGGCAGATAAATTCAATGTGAATAAATAATACAAATGCATAAAAAATAGTCTCAAGCTTTCTGAGTGAATGATGAGCTCATGACTTTACCACTCAGGAACATGATCTCTGAGTATCTTGTTTACAAAGGTATTACCTTCATAAACATTTCATCAGTGCTCACACACTTGGAAGAACAAATCTAATCTTGGAGTTTCTAGGAAAGGGCTACTGAACAGAGTAGATGAGTATGTGTTGTGGTTTAAGCCCAGCCAGCAGCTCAGCCCCACACAGCTGCTCACTCACTCCTCCCTGGTGAGATGGGGAAGAGAATCAGAAGAGCAAAAGGGAGAAAAACCATGGGTTGAGATAAAGACAACTTAAGAGGCAAAGCAAAAGCCACATGTGCCAGCAAAGCCAAACAAGGAATTCCTTCACCACTTCCCATGGGCAGGCAGGTGTTCAGCCACCCCAGGAAAGCAGGGCTCCATCACACGTAACAGTGACCTGGGAAGTCAAATGCCATCACCCTGAATTTCCTCCCCCTTCTTCTTTCCCGAGATTTATGAGCTGAGCATGATGCCATATGGTATGAGATGTCCCTTGGGTCAGTTGGGGTCAGCTGTCCTGGCTGTGTCCCCTCCCAGCTCCTTGTGCACCCCCAGCCTCCTCACTGGTGGGGTGAGGAGCGGAAAAGGCCTCTACTCTGTGTCAGCACTGCCCAGTATCAACTAAAGAATCCCTGAGTTACCAACACTGTTTCCAGCGCAAATCCAAAACACCGCCCCATGCCACGTACTACAGAGAAAATTAACTCTTCCCCAGCCAAAACCAGCACAGTGTAGCTCTATAAATACCACATCTTGGTGTATGTTCCTGCTGCCCTGTCTCAGGGGAGTTATAACAAGACTGTGAAAGGTTCAGGAAAAGGCAAGAAGGATAATAAAGGTATGGAACAACTTCCCTGCAAGGAACAATTAAGCTGATTAGGAGACCTCAGGGACTATTGAGAGATTGTATGATAGAGGTCTATAAAACCATGAGTGGCCAGAAGTGGGTACATAGGCAATTATTATTCCCTGTCTCTTCCAAGAATAGGATCAGTGGGCACTGAGTGCAGCTCGAAAATGACAAGTTCAAAGTGCACAGAAAGAGAGGGCTCTTCAGGTGTTGTGTGGCTGAGCTGTGGAGCATCACACCAAAAGTTGTTCTGGGTTCAAGAACTGCCTACCAGATCACATGAAATCAGAGAGGAACAGAATGTGTTTAAGGAAGAAAAATCCATTAAGGTCTACTGAACATAAAGATGTGACTACTCTTTCATGATTTTGTCCTACTAACTGTTGGCAGGTAATAAAATGTTTGGGGAGGTAGCATGTTTGTCCTCATGATTAAAATCTTTCCCTAAGAACCCTCTTGACCACTTACACAGCCTGGAAACTGCAGGAAAGTGGTGATCTGACTCAGTACAGTGACTTCTATTTTCTCTTGTTCTGGTATTCCTGGAGTCCTGTAATCAAAATGCTTAGGAAAACACTTTGTAAAGATGTCTGCAGTAAAGGTGACCATAACAAAGATAGTAAAGTTTGTGTCTTCTCACACCTCAAGTTTGCTTAAAGAGCAAAACCTGCATATTTTCCGAAATTGCTAGCAGAGCTTTCACATTACACTCATCTATATTCAGCTACTAAGCAGGCTGGAGTAAAACTTGCAATCCAGCCCAGTACAGGAGAGAGCTCAGCTGCACTGCCCTGGGGGCAGGGCAAGAAACAGACAGTCAATTAAACGTGACAGTCAGAATAGAGCACAGCATGTTTGCTAGATAGTCGTTATCCCTTATTACTTAAATAAAACAGGAGGGCACTTTGTGTAATAAAGGAGTAGTTAATTGTGGTGCAGCTCTGTTTTCTGGCATAATATAATCATTACTAACCTGTCAGATTAGAAAACACAGATTATCCTATGCAAGTTTTCTTACGATCAGACTTTTTTACAACTGCATGCCCCCTTTTTTTTCAATATAGGTTATGATACACTAAGTTTTTTCCAACAAAGCCTCTTTCTGGTTGTGAGAGTGGATGTGCTCCCCTGTGACTGACCTAATCTGTCCTGCCCCTCTCCAGGGTACCCCACAGGCTTCCTCCAGGGATGAAAACTGTCTTTGAATGTTACTGCACTTTTTGAGCTTTACAGACAAGACACATTCTCTCTAGCTAAAAAGACCTTTTCTCATTTTGGTTTCCTCAGCTGGAATCATCTGCAAGCCTTGTGGCTAAGTGTGCTGACAAACAAAGAAAAATCATCAGATGATGGATACTCAGTAAGGCTACTCTGAACCCAACCCTGACACAGCAAAAGCCAGGCATGGGGATGGAAGATATTTGGGGAAGGTGCCTCACACATTTAAGTTTCCTCTTGGTATATTGTAAATTGACCTTGAGTTTTTTAGCTTCTCCGTGGAAGAACAGCTTTTTTTTCTGCCTGTGAAGACACCAGGATAGTCTCACTGGAGGATTTAAATAATGGTAAAGACAATTTTTGAGCTTCTTCAGTTGTGCTCTGGGACATGAGGACTAGGCTGCATGAGTATTTGAGGTCTCTCCCAGGCCAATTTTGTGCAATTCAAGGACTTTTGAGATCAACCCATTCAATGTATATTTCAAAATGGAATCTGACACAAATCTGCTTCTATGTCTCTTCAACACTGAATATACACTCATGGATTCTTTCTTTCAAATAATTTCAGTTTATGTGCTTTCAATTAAAATGTTATAAAACATTTATTGCTTCTTGCTGCAAAGCACTGAGGACGTTTACATTTTAAAAGACACTCTCCATACTGAATTTGTGGTGCTTACTGCTGTATTGCTTGCAGTCTTGCCTCCAGTTCTGTATATTTGCCAGCTGTTTTCAACACAGTCCTTGGATTTCACTGAATGTTCCCATATGGATGCTTTCTGGAGCTGAACTCACTGAGTTTGAGCTGTTTGTTATTGTGGCAATATAAAGACTAGAGATGATCTGTATTCCTAAATACAATGAGCTGATGAAGTGTTCAGTGACAAAGGAATCTGAACAAAGGCAAGGAGCACAGTCCAGTGCTTGTTTTGCCACAGCATTTCCATATGGCTGTAAGAACTTGTATCTTAGATCCCAGTGGGGCATGATCTCCTGCCTCAGGGAGTTTCATGGGGATGGGCATGTCACGACCAGGGGGCTGGTTCTGGTGGAACAAAGGTCAGATGACGTGGGTGGTTGTGCCAGCTGATCAGTGCACGAGTAAAGAGTAATGCACACAACACGGATCCCATGATGTATGTTGTATTCCCAGTCCTTCTATACTGCTTGCCTTTATCCTTTTCAAATCAGCTGGGGCCAGTACCTCAGAATATTTAGTCAGTGAATTCATTGGAACTTTGACAAAATAGATTTTACATCCCAGTTTTGAAACCTTGTCACCTAAACACCTTTGAGTCTGACCCTTCATCAGAGATAAGTAACAACAATGAGATCTTTTCCCATAGAAAATCAAACCTATGACAATTCTGGGATCCCACTCAACTCCTCTGACAGACGCTCACCATGAGCTTCAGCCACAAGTCCTCTATGAAGCTCCATTTGCTCACAAGAGTCTGTGAAACTGCAGCTGCAAGCATCAGTTGTCTTGAAAATGCTTTTGTTACTTCTAGCTGTCATTTTCTTGCCAAACCCACACTCTGAACTATCTTATCTAATTATACTCTCTGGCCATCTTTCCCCTTTTTATTGGCAATATTTTTCTTGTTAATTGTGCATGCTTGGTTTTAAAGAATGGTACCTGCCTTTCCTTATGTGACTCTGCAAGGAATATTTCTGCATCCTGGGTAGTTTCTCTGACATGTTTATGTCTTTCTAGTTACTGTAAAAAATGCAAGACATATTATGTACTGCAGAAAACCAGGCTGGCACTTTGCAGTTTTAACATTGTGCCTTATTGTATAGTTAAAATAAATGTACCTGGTATCAGCTTTATTACTTCTATTAGATGGTCTAACGTCTGGATTTGCAGGAGTTCTTTCAGCAGGATGTTAAAGGGAAATCACCAGCTGCTCAGCACAGCCCCCATACTCAATAGCACCCAGGGAGCAATCAGGGACTCTGCAGGGAAACACGGTGTGCTCCTCTGGGGCTGTGTTAGGGCTCTGAGGTCAATCTCTTCCCTTCAGGTACTACAGTTAACGTGTGATAGACTGTCAAAAGGAAGTTAGCACCACAGGAATAGGAAAGAAGGTCCACAAAATCTGTTTGTAGTGGCTGTTCATTTCTAATTTTCATTAAAAATATTGCACATTGGATATTGCAAAGGGTCCCCTCTGAGTGATGCTATGCCAGTCACATAGGATGGGTTTATTCTACACTGCTAAATTTGTTCAATAAGTATGCTGTTGTGAAGACTCTCCTTTAAGGGGAAGGAAGCATTAGGATTTGAAAGGTAGGACTGTCATACCTGTGTGGTTTGAAATATGCTGCAGCCATTCCTGACTGACAGCTGTATAAAGGAATGAATATGGCAATCCAGAGCTCAGCACAATTTGTGGTCTTGTGAGTTTCTGCAACTCACATATCCTGGCAGTGCAGCTGCCCAATGGGGTATGTACAGCTGAGCAAGCCACCCTGGGGTCCCTTCACAGACTCAGTAGTGCTTATGATGCCGTTCGCCTCTGTGAACTACATTCTATGTTTGGTTAGATGAATCACATCAAAACATCTGTTGGCTGCACTGACTAAATCTCCATTGACCATGCACAGACCAGATAGTACCTGAGATAGACACTCATGTCAGAGACACTGGATGTTGGGCCAGGTGAGTTCCACACAACACATGGGCTTTGAGTTACATATATTCACTAAAGATTGCCTTTGATCTAGGTGTCTCTGACTCTTTTTCACTCTCATTTTAACTGAAGTGTATACACTGGAAACATCTCTATTTGGTCAGAGGAACCCTGCTCTGTGTAGCTCTTGGTGGAAAGTTATTTCACAGAATCACAGAATATGCTGAGTTTGAAGGGACCCACAAGACTCATTGAGTCCATCTCCTGTTCGTGCACAGGACCATCCCCAAGACTCACACCATGTGCCTGAGAGCTTTGTTCAAATGCTTCTTGAGTTCTGTCAGACTGGTGCTGTGACCACTTCCCTGGGGAACCTGTTCCAGTGCCCAGCCTCTCTCTGGATGAAGAACCTTTTTTAAATACGCAACCTAAACCTCCCCTGACACAACTTCATGCTGTTACCTCAGGTCCTGTCACTGGTCACCACGGAGAAGAGACTGGTGTCTGCCCCTCCTCTTTCCCTCATGAGGAAGTTGTAGACTGTGATGAGATGTCCTCTCAGTCTCCTCTTCTCCAGGCTGAACAAGTCAAGTGCCCTCAGCTGCTCCTCCCATGGCTTCTCCTCAAGGCCCTTCACCATCTTCGTTGCCCCCCTTTGGACACTCTCTAATAGTGTAATGACTTTCTTATATTGTGTCACCCCAAACTGCCCCCAGCACTTGAGGTGAGGCCACCCCAAGTGCAGAGCAGAGCAGGACAATCCCCTCCCTTGCCCGGCTGGCAATGCTGTGTCTGATGCCCCCCAGGACAGGGTTGGCTCTCCTGGCTGCCAGGGCACTGCGGACTCGTGTTCAACTTTCCACAGACCAGGACCCCCAGGCCCCTTTCCACAGTGCTGCTTTCCAGCATCTCATTCTCCAGTCTGTCCGTACATCCAGGGTTGTCCCATCCCAGGTGCAGAATCCAGAACTTTCCCTTTTTGAACATCTCATGGTTGGTGACTCCCCAGTGCTCTGATTTGTTGAGATCTCTCTGCAGGACTCCCCTGCCTTTGAGAGAGTCAACAGCTCCTCCCAGTTTTGTATAATCTGTGAACTTGCCCTGCATCCCTTCCAGTCCTGGTTATCAGTGTTGAGGAATGTGCTGAGGGAGGGAGGTGGGTTAACTGTTTAGCCCAAGGGGATCTCAAATGGGTTGAGATCAGGGCAGGTTGCTATGGGTGCACTTCAGAGTTTCTCCTAAGCAGAACTAGTGACTTAACCAGTCATGCTTCACAGAGATGCTAAAATTTTGAAGAAAATGCTCAGGACCACGTGACAACATAAAGCAAACTGAGGATCAACCAGTCATTTTTAGCAGGTGTATTTTTTTTCCTACTCATGACAAGTCTAGAGGTGAGAGGAAAGCTGCTGTTGGCCACATGGAAAGCCCTGTGAATATTCCTCCACATGTGCATGTCTGCACACCCAGGTCTGGGATACTTCCCAGAGAGAAAAAGGGAACTGCCATGGTGTTATTTCAGAGAAAGCTCTGACTAATAAGCAGAAATTTATATTTTTAAGTAACGTCTCTGGAGGCATCCAGCAAACAGACCCCAGTATTGAAAACAAAAGATTATCTTTGCCCATACAGAGTAGTGTTTCTGAGCCTAGGTTCAGCTAAGCATTTTTATAAAAAACTAGTTTTGTTAATTCTACCATCTTACCCAGGTTTTAATCAGATCCTGTGCTCAGATGAGATTTTTTAGCCACTATAACTCACTGGCCCAGGAGAGCTCAGCTCAGACACTATGTTTGATCTGCAGTGAAATAGTTCTCTTCATTCAGTTTCTCCGCTGGGTTGCCTCTGGCACAAAGGGTCAAGGGATTTGGGACAATTGCCTTTGGTTCATTCAGGATCAAAGCACAGGTTTTACCTGGTTCCAATTTTCTTCCACCCATGTTGTAAGAGATCATGGAACCTTTGACATCCAGTCCCCAATAAATGCAATAGGCAGTGACAATTGAAAGCAACAAAATATTCATTTGGGCAGACACCAGCAGATCAATTGAGGAGCAAGAAAAAATTAAAGGTATGAAGGGGGTGCTTCAATCTTCCCATGCTGAAGAAGCAAGGAGAAGCAGCAGATGCAATGAGTGCTTCGTGGATGAGCCACTGGAGAGCAGGGTGTTGTCTGTGGTGCCAGGGGAAAGTGTAGAAGGACAGGACGTGCTGGTTGGTGGTATGCGGGTAAGGAACCAAGCTCTGCTTTGGTTAACACAGTCTCAACTTGTGTTTATGAAGGATACTGAGCAGAGGAGTGGGTGTCTCACCCCAGCTTACCTTATTGTGTAATTTCAGGTAAGACATTACTATTCTGACATTTGTGGAAAGCCAAGAAAATATGTCGGTGTCCCTGAAGCAACCATTGTCACTGAGTCACTATGGGACTGTCACTGGATTTGTGGCAGGTGATACCCCTATTTATTTCATTAGACTATGTAGTGGTACAAGCACTGGAAGAACTTTATCTTCTAAACATTGCAGTGGTCACATTATAACCAGAGAAGCGTCAGATGTAGAACACTGAGAGCACACAATATCTTCATGAAAAGGATAAAACACCTAATCCCTTCTAAGTACAAAACAAAACAAGCCAAAAATTTTCAAAAAATCAGGGCGAGAAAATTTAGTCACCATTATGACTGGTCTAATTTCCCCATATTCTACTTTATAAATTACATTTTCTGTCTAATTTGAGGGACAATTGAGCTGTTTTGCAGCATTCAGCTTCTAGGATCCTTGATAGATCTGAATCAGACATCTACTCCTGTTTCTAAAGAGATATCTCTTTTCCGAGTCATAACAATAACTCGCTTCATTTGCTGTGGATTTGAGGAAAGACAGGACTAAGCTTTCTTCCTTGCTTTCTCAGCTAAGAAATTGACCATGTGTTGGGGTGGTACGTATAAATAATAAAGGCCTGAAGGCCCCAGAATGTACTACCAAAGAAAAGGAGCTCTGGTGGAGAGCTCCCAGAGCCGGAGGGCTCCCCTGGGGAACAGACATCACTGTGGTGTAACCCAAGTTATAACAAGCCCACCTCGGAGTCCCCTCATTGGATACCCAGTTGTCTATTAATTTCTGTATACTCCCCAAGTTCTAGTAAGTTCTCCGTTATTCAGTTAATGATTTGTTCTTGCCTCTTTACTCGTCCTACTTTCCTCCCCATTCCTCAAGTTACTGGCTCTGTAACCCTGGACCCTCCCTAACCCTTGCCCTGAACCCTCACCTAATTGGCTGTTTGTTTACCTTAAGACCCCGTGTCCCAAGCTGTTCGGGGCTCCGGTCCCTGAGGATTCCATTGTGGTGGAATAAACCACAGTGCGCTCATACCTGGAGTCCCTCCTTTTGTCTTCGGGTCTCCTACGACTTTTGTCATCCCCCCACTCCACGCTAAACCCAGCTCCCACTGGTGGGGCCAAACGTGAGCCCTCCTGGTACTTCCCCCCCAACACAGGGCGGCCGGGGCACTGGGATCACATCGGCTTTTGGGCAGCTCTGCTATCTGGGAAGGCATCCCAAGAAAGCTATGAGGAGCGATAACCATGGACTCTAGAGATATTTCCAATCTTTTTCTTGATGTTTATATAATTTATGCTAGAAGCAATTTAAATAGTACAGAACTCTTGAAATGCCGTATTGGCCAGGTTCAGGATCTGCTCTTGACAGTAGAACAGCATCTATCTGGACTTCTGTAAGGCCTCTGTCAGAGTGCTTCACATCATCCTTCTCTCTAAATTGGAGAGAGAGGGATTTGGTGGGTGGACTGTTTGGTGGATGAGGAATTGGTAGGATAGCCACATCCAGAGGTAGTGGTCAATGGCTCAATGTCCAGATGGAGATCAGTGACCAGTATGTCCCTCAAGGGTCTGTACTGGAATCAGTGTCATTCAATATCTTTATCAATGACACAGACAGTGAGATCAAGTGCACCCTCAGCAAGATTGCAGGTGACACCAAGCTGAGGGTGCAGTTGACATACCTGAGGGATGGAATGCCAATTAGAGGGACTTGGACAAGCTCAAGAAGTGAGACCATGTGAACCTCATGAGGTTTGACAAGGCCAAGTGCAAGGTCCTGCATGTGTCTCTGACCAGCCCCTGGTACAAGACAGGCTAGAGGATGAAGGGATTGAGAGTGGCCCTGTGAAGAAGGAGCAGCTCTGTGAAGAAGTACTTGGAAATATTGCTGGAAGAAAAGCTGGACATGAGTCAGCAGTGTGTTCTTGCAGCCCAGAAAACCAAACAGGCCCTGGGCTGCATCAAAAGCCCCGTGGGCAGCAGGTCAAGGGAGATGATCCTGCCCCTCTGCTCCGCTCTGGTGACACCCCACCTGGAATGCTGCATCGAGCTCTGGGTGCAAAAAAGACATGGAGGAAATTTGGAGGTGGACCATGAAGATGATCAGAGGGCTGTGAGGAAAGACTGGAGGATACCTGAATGAGTTGAAGATGTCCCTGCTCATTGCAGGGGAGGTGAAACTAGACAACCTTTAAATGTCCCTTGCAACCGAAACCATTCTATGATTCTGTGATTCTAAGATTTTGATTCAAGGTCTCATCCAAAGCAAAAAGAGAAGATCTGAGATCCCAGTAAGAGCTCTAATACATTAAATTTCGTCTGCAGGGCAGAAAGTCCTGCATGCCAGCCTTTCAGAGGGGCCTAATTCAGTGAGTGCTTTATGAAAGCCATAATGGAGCTGTCTTGAAAGTCAGGGCAGTCAGAGGAAGGAGAGCTTCATCTCTGTTGTATTGTGAGGACTTGGGTGGATCCACAAACATTCAGCAGCAAAAAAGGGCAGGGAATTTAAATTCTTCCTGGGCAGGCAGCAGCTGCATGGAAACTTCAAGTATCTAATAAATATTTGAAATAGGTGGATGTAGATTAATATGTTGTCCATTTCCAAAGATTTTAAGAAAGCATGCTGAGACTTGTCCACACCAACAGAGGGGTGTGATACCAAATACACTTCTGAAGCACAGAAGGATTTTTCCAGTCAAGATGGTAAAATGTTATTAGAGTATGAACTGTCAAAGCCTGTGTGCATTTGGTCTAGAATATATACACAAATATAATATTTTATGTCATTTCTTATATTTCCTGTCACTCCCTTTGCAAAAAGAGCCCTCTTTCTGTGGTGGTATGTATTTCTCTGATCCTTGACAAAACATAAAAGTAGAAAGACCCATAACAATACAAGCAAAAAGATCATTAAAATAATTTTGACTCTAAAAGTTCAGTGTGAGTTTGCAGTAAAATTTGTGAGTGGGAAATTATGCATTTTTTATTAAGTCCAAACCACTTCTCCTGTCCCAGTTGAGGATCTGCCCTTGTTTCAAACCAATTAAGCTGGAACTAATCTCTCTATTGGTTTGAGACATGCTGTCTTTGTTACTTATAGCTCCTTTTGTGCACAAGGTTGTAATGGATTTTTTTTGTAACCTACATCCGTATTGGAGAATAATCATCCTTGTACAAGCACAGATCTCGTTCCTGAACCACAAAACGTTGAACTTGATTTGAGGCCAAGTGAGGAAAAACCGAAAGGTTCTCATTGACTTCACTGCATGTTAGATCAGGCTGTCACTGTCTACATTCAGCCAAGGACATACAGTAGCTAATTTAAGACCTATATTATGAATAGGATGGAAAGAACAATGACCATGCAGTACACCACATTCTGTTTAGCACCTGCCCTTGGTGAAAGGTGGCTGGAAAACTTTGTTAAAGAAGACATTTAGGAAGAAATTTGGAAGAATGAGCTTTCACCATTACCTGACTCTAAAGCAGTTTGCAGAAGTGCCTTTTTTTTTTTCTTTTTCTTTTCTTGTTTTGTTTTGTTTTGTTTTGGGGTTTTTTTTGGTGTGTTTGGTTTTTTTGGTTTTTTTTGGGTTGGGTTTTTTTTTTTTTCCCCTGGGAAGTTGATAAAGTACCAAAGGATACAACCAAAAACCCCAAACCCAACCCAACCAACCAACCAACCCTCCAAAATCCAGACAAAAACCCAAACCAACTAACCAAACAATCAAAAAGCAAGAAGAAATAAACAGGTTAGGAGCTGAATCAGATGGACAAATAAATTAAACTCACTATGAGTAACTCCAAATACTGCTGCATTTGGATGTACCTGCTGAGAGATACATCTGCTCTTAGAAAAACTCTAGGATATTTTTGGCTGGAAAGCTACGCAACCCCGTAAAGGAACAATTAAACAGTGAGTATAAATTGTGACGTAAAGGAGGCTTAGAGGGCTCACTGTACAATCATCCTTGTAAAAGAGCTCTGCTCTAAGTTGCCAGCTCCTCTAACAAAGTATTAAGTTTCTGAGAGCCAGGCCTGAAGGTTGAACTGATGGTAATACATCACCACCGTGTGGTCGTTGCCAGGAAAACAAACTGCCTTTGACTAGCTGGGAAAAACGGGAGCTGTTTCAAAACTGGGGAGATGTGGTTATTGTGGTGACAGACACCTGACAGCTCTTGGCCACCAACACTGCTGTGATGCTAGTGTGTAATAGACATAAAGTGATTGTTCCTGTTGCTGGGAATAGCAGGGACCATCTTTCTCAAGGCAGGAATTATGTTTTTTGGAAAGCTTTCTCTAGAATGTGCTTTAGAGGAAAGTGCTGCAGAGTATAGTAAAGGAAAACACTATTTTGTTCTAGCTTTCCTTTAGAGTTTTTTTGTTTACTTGTTTGTTTTGTTTGTTTGTTGGGGTTTTTTTGTTTGTTTTTTTCTTTTGTTTCCCCTTTCATTAGGACTCTGTGCAAAGCAACACCTTAAAAGATCCTTTTCTAAAACAGCATTGAAGTCACTGTACAGAAGGCTGCTCACCCTGATTTTTTGTTTGAATAATGGAGGAATCTCGTTTTGTATTCTGCTTTTGGTGTAATATTGTTTGCATCCCGACTCAGATCAATAGAACTTTCCAGAAGGGAAACTGTCTTGATAGCAACTTTTTGCAACATTGACCTCTGCCTGTTCTCTCTTGTGATTAGTAACTGCAGAGGGATGAGAATACTCAGGTCTTTGGGGAACTGCCCTGGTTGGGCCGTAATTGTCATGTTCCTTGTCTGATTCTTCACCTTCTGACAAGCCCAAACTTTTCTTTATTGTGAGTTATAATGAACTCCCAAATGTGGCTCTTAGTAAAATACTGTAGATTTTTAGGGAAGTGGTTGTCCTCCAATACTCAGCAGTGGTGAGGCTGCACCTCAAATCCTGGGTTCAATTTTGGGCCCCTTGCTACAGGAAAGACACTGAGAGGCTGGAATGTGTCCAGAGAAGGACAATGAAGCTGGGGAAGGGTCTGGAGCACAAGTCCTATGAGGAGTAGCTGAGGGAGCTGGGGGTGTTTAGCCTGAGGAAAAAGAGGCTTGGGGGAGACCTTATCACTCTCTACAACTCCCTGAAAGGAGGCTNGGGAGACCGTATCGCTCTCTACAACTCCGTGAAAGGAGGCTGTAGCAAGGTGGGGGTTGGTCTCTTCTCCCAGGTAACAAGTGGCAGGACAAGAGGACATGGCCTCAAACTGCACCAGGGCAGGTTCAGGCTGGACATCAGCACATGTTTCTTCCCCGAAAGGGTTTTTAAGCAGTGGAATGGATTAATGGAAGTGGTGGAATCACCATCTGTCATGGTTTAGGAATGGTA